>JAUZSS010579677.1:0-11378 GCA_035668195.1 Sarracenia psittacina
TACCACACTACAAAACACACATATTAGATAACAAAAAGGGACTAACCTATTGTAAATTAACGGGTCTAAATCGTCACTTTTGAGTGCCGATCAAAGCTCCACAAGATGAAGTTTATAACCCACCAGAGCCAGCCATTGAAGCATTGGAGCCAGGAGCAATCGAGCCCGGATGGAGGTTACTGCCGAAGACAACAACAATTTGAAGTTGGCGCTTTAGTTTACGTAAGAATACCACCAATGGTACATTGCACTTGGAAGACACACATGGCATCATACTATTATATGGGGTCAGTTCGTGTTATTGAACCAACAGAGGTAAGAACCTATGAACTAGAGGTTCCCCCAGGCTTTATGAATGGAGTAGGAACTTGCGCACCCGCTTCCTTTCTATGACCTCAGCGGCCCATGGATGACGGGTGGATTTTACTGCGAACGAGGAACTAGATATCAACAATCCTGTAACTTATACGGAAGTGCTAATTGAGACCCTAGACTGGGAAATGAGAGACCCCTTTCGGCCAGATGTCACCTATTGCAAGGTTTTATGGGAATGCTATGGGATCTGTGAAGTGACCTGGGAGCTGGAGCACTTACTTTTTAGGGATTTTATAGGATTGTTTTGAGTAGTTCCATATAGATTTGGGTGTTAAATGCTAAACTCCTTGTGAATGTATGACCGTATAAATGAAATTACTTTCTTACTTACTCCTATTTTGTCTCCTTAACAGTATTAATATATTCGTGGATCATGCGAATCATAACAATAGAGGTGTACTAAATTCAAATTACCATATTAATCCTCAAAACCTTATAATTATAGAATGGAAGGAACACGTGGAAGAGATCACGCCCAACTTCCCAATCACAATAACCACCCTAACCCTATCATGAGAGAACTTGCATAGGTAATCAGACTTTTAGTTGCCAACTTGAACAATGCACCCTTCGTGGGCCAAAAATGATTGAGCTTGGCTCAATGCAGAGTTTAGAAGGCAAAGGCTGGCAACTTTCAATGGCAACGCCACCCTAAGGCATGTAGAGAGTTGGCTCCGATAGATTAAAAAATTGTTACGATTAGTGAACGTGGTCAATGATGAAGACAAGATCACCTTGGCCACCATTCAGCTAGAAGGTGAGGCTAACTTCTGGTGAGGAATAACCCGCACTACTGTCAATCTCTAGACCTCACATGGTTGGGATTTGAATAACTCTTCTTAGAGAAATATTTTCCCAGGACTGCCAGACAAGATATGATCCAAGAATTTCTCAGCCTCAGATAAAAAAAAAACTCGCAGTCACCCAATACGCCGACAAATTTGAAGAATTGAGTTGATATGCTCCGGCCACGATACCTGACGAAGATTCTAAGGCTAGAGAATTTGAATGGAGCTTGGAACCTATGATAATAGGTAAGCTACCGTGATGCAACTGCCCACTTATGCTCAGGTGGTATGGACTGTGTTAGTGGCAGAAAGGAAAGTGAATAACTCTCGGGGAATATGAGACCTTAACCGACGAAGTAAGACGACATAGAAGGGACCCATCAGGACCAACCAAGGAAGAACTCAACCAAAACCCTACTCTAACTGGGCCACATGTAACCTCAACTGAAATTTCAAGAATCTTAGAAACCTTTACAATGCTGCAAGTGTGGCAAGGAGGGACACCTTGTGCGAGAGTGCCCACTGTGGGAGCTAAACCGACAATAGGACAAGGCCAACAAAGGACTCGGGCAGCAAGCCAAACCCTGATTTGTCAAGATGTCGATAACACATGGAACAAGCGTGGCCCTAAAAGTGTTTGTCCTACAACAAGATGAGGAGTACGATCCAACATTTATTCAATGTACCCTCATTTTATTCAGCTCTTGGTACATGTTTTGATTGATTCTGGTGCCTCGCATTCTTTACTATCTACTGCATGTGCTACACATCTGAACCTGAAACATGAAACTCTAGAAACCTATATGAGTGTAGCATCACTCTCAAGAGGTCATATAAGAGTAGAACACATTTGCAATGGTTGCAAACTAGAAATTTGTGGGTTCAGGACTTCATGCGACTTGTGAATACATCGAATGAGTAACTTGTGATTGATTGTTTTTGAAAGAAAGTGATTGTCTATACTAATTATGGAACTCATTTCCAATTTACTGGGGATAGGACGCGTAATTGCCCAAGGAGGGAGTTCAAGCTAACAAAAACCGCCCTCTTAGCTGGATGGTTATCAACTCTCACCTTAAACCCCAAAACCCAACCTAATGTGAAACTCCCAATGATAGTTTTCGAAATCCCAGATGTCTTTCCAGATGAATTACCTAGGCTACCACCTACTTGTGATATGGGCTTCGGCATCAAACTTCAATCACGTACTTCCCCAATCTCCATGCCACCACATCGTATAGCCCCAGCGAAACTTAAGAAATTAAAAATCTAATTGCAAGAGTTGCTCGACAAAGGTTTTATCTGACCAAGCACTTCACCATGGAGAACCCCAGCACTATTCGTGAAAAATAAGGACGGTTCATTGAGAATGTGCATCGATTACTGATGATTGAACCAAGTTACCATTAAGAACCGGTACCACCTTTCGAGAATCGATGACCTATTTAATCAGTTGAGAGGGTCCAAGGTCTTCTCGAAGATTGATTTGCATTCTAGCTATCATCAAATGTGAATCAAAGATGAAGAGATAACCAAAACGGCTTTTCGCACTCAATATGGCCACGTTGAGTTTGTGGTGATGCCCCTTGGGTTAACCAATGTACCAATTGTTTTCATGAGCCTTATGAATAAAATCTTCACCCCATACTTAGACCTCTTTGTCGTTGTCTTCATTGATGATATCTTGATCTACTCGGCCTCGAGAGAAGAACATGAATATGAGAATTGTACTGTAGATCTTGCAAGATAACCAGTTAAATGGGAAGGCCAATAGGTGTGAGTTATGACTAAATGAAGTAATGTTTTTGGGACATGTTGTCTCAGAGAATGGAGTGGCAGTAGATCCCACTAAGGTAAAAGCAGTATCAGAATGGAAGCAACCCATGAGCGTGTTTGAGATAAGGAGCTTCCTAGGATTGGCAGGATACTATAGGCAATTCATCTAAGACTTTTTCAAGATAGCCAAGCCCATGACATGTCTAACATATAAGAGAGTGAAGTTCTTATGGAATGAGGAGTGTGAGACCTCATTTTAAGAGCTTAAGATGCGATTGGCAAGTGCGCTGATCCTTATCATTCCAGAGAGAGATAACGGATACACCGTGTATTATGATGCCTCCAAGGAAGGCCTAGATGTGTTCTGATGTAAGATAACATAGTAGTGACATATGGATCAAGACAATTGCAGAATCACGAAAGGAACTACCTAACTCATGACCTTGAACTAGCAGCAGTGGTGTTCGATCTAAGGCAATGAAGACACTATCTATATGGAGAAGGATTTGAATTCATCACAGATCATAAAAGCCTCAAACACCTTTTTACCCTGAAGGAGCTGAAGATAGATGGAGTACCTAGAGGACTACCGATTTGCTCTATCCTACCACCTGGGGAAGGCTAATGTTGTGGCTGATACCCTCAATAGAAAAACCAACGCGTGTGCAGCCAACCTCGCAGTTGGGAAGTTGAAAATGATGAATGCCCTAAGTGAACTTCGACTAAATTTTGACAATGATTCTCACACGTGTATATTCGCCATCACAATTTCATCATCGCTACTTAACGAAATTCTCAAAGCCCATCAATTCAACTAAGAGATAGCTTTCCTCAAATCTTTCCATTCAACCGGCAATACACCAACCCTAGATAGTTCACATTGATGGAAGTCTACAATTCTCAGATAGAATCTATGCGCCCGATATTGACACTTTATGTAACGAAGTCTTAAATAGCTTCCGCCAATCCAAATTCGCAGTACACCCTGGAAGAAACAAAATATACAAGGATTTGAAGCTGCGATATTGGTGGGGTAGGATGAAAAATGATGTCACTGCATTCGTCACCAGATGCCTCACTTGTTTGTAAGTGAGAGCCCAGCAGTAATGATCGGGTGGACGACTTCAGCCCCTACTGATACCTGGATGGAAATGAGAGCACATTGTAATGGGCTTCGTAATCGAACTACCAAGGTCACCTCGAGGACATGACACCATCTGGGTAGTGGTAGACCATCTTACTAAAAGCTCTCAATTTTTACCAATAAGGAAGACAGACAACCTGGATGCACTAGGCCGATTATACACCCGAAAGATCATTCGACTTCATGAAGTACCAGCATCGATCGTATCAGATCGTGATCTGTGTTTCACCTCACATTTTTGGAGAAGTTTCAAGTTTATAAAAGGCAATAGGAATCGAGTTATGCTTCAGCATAGCCTTTCCCCCTCAGATTGATGGACAATCAGAAAGGACCATTCAGATACTCGAGGATATGCTAAGGATGTGTTTTCTGAACTTCAAGGGAGATTGGAAATGACATCTAACGTTAGTAGAGCTCACTTACAACAACAATTATCAAGCCAACATTGGCATGGCTCCTTACGAAGCACTATACGAACGAAGGTGCCGCTCACCGATCTTCTAGATTAATGCGGGAGAAACCAGCCTCTTCGGACCCGAAATTGTTCAAGAAACAACCCAAAAGGTTCAATTGATACGTGAACGCATTGCTACCGCTCAAAGTCGATAGAAGAGCTACGCCGGTAAATGATCTCGACCCCTAACTTTTGAAGTCGGAGATCACGTATTCTTGAGGATTCAATCTCAGAGATGAATGATTCGTTTTCAGAAAAAAGAAAGATATCCCCTTGGTTCATCAGTTCATTCGAAATTCTATAGAAATTCAGAGAGGTCGTCTACCGTTTGGCTCTAGCTCCAAAACTAGAACAAATACACAACGTGTTCCACGTCTCATTACTTCGGAAGTATTGGGCCCACTCATCTCATGTGCTGAATTGGGAAGAACTCCAACTAGACAAAGACACTACATTCGAAGAAAAACTAGTTGCGATCATAGACAGACGAGAAAAGATTCTAAGAGGAAAAACCAATCCACTTGTACACATTTTATGGAGGCACCGATGAGTAGAAGAGTCAACTTGGGAGCAAGAGGACTGCATGCGAGCCAACTACCCTCAACTATTCGAATGGTACCACTCCAATTCCGAGGACGAATTTTTTTTTTTAAGGGGGATAGGTTGTAATAATCTGAATTTCTCAAGTCAATTTTGTTTAGAGTAAATGCATAATTAATTATAATCCATATTCCAATTATAAAATTAAAAGTAATATTAAAACCATAAAATTTACATACAATAAAGTACCACTTAATGTTTAAGTCAACTAACTAAAAATTAAGTTTGTAGAATACACTAATCGTTCTTCTACCCAATAATAAGCATCCAAAATTAAATAAAAGTATGTATTAACTTAATTATAAACTAGAATTAATAATTATACATAACATAAAATAAAACAGATATAACTTAATAACTTAAAATATAACTTTAATCCCAATTGACAAAATTTGACATAAAAATTTAATTTGATCAAAAATTCGGTGTATAATTAACAAATTAGCAATAAAATAATAATTAATTATTAAATTTTGGATTTTAAAATAAAGTTGCTAATTTTATTTATTTCTAATCAAAAAGTAATTAAAAGATACATAAAGTGCATTATTTGATACAATATATTAAAAGAGTGTACCAAAACTACCCTAAAAATACTATATAACTTAATATATGAAAAAGCATGCAAATATCTACAGAAAATCTTGCTCTAGCCACCCACCTTGCTGCAATTATACACACAAAAATCTTCCCTTAATGCTTTGCCATGGCTTGAAAAGAGAAAATGGCATGCATTGGCTCATTTTTTAAAATAGTGTTACACCTTCATTATTTGTCCTGCAAAAGCATAAGCCTATATCTATCACCCTCTTGCCTTGGCCGAAAATCCTACTTCCCTTGGTTGCATTTCTCTTTGATTATTTTTATATCATATTGAGTGATAGAGTGAGATATAGAGAGAGAAATTTTAAAAAAAAAAATAGAAGGAAGAACTAGAAGAACACGTAGAGTTTTGTAAGTGTTGGAGGACTCTTTGAAGGAGATGAAGCTTAGAAGCATCATCGCTTTCATCCCCATCTCTAAGGTAGAAATGTAATCTCATACTCCATCTTCATTTTTCTTTTATAATCATTTTACAATTCAAATCATACCATGCATATAATAAAACAAAGTATAGGACTCAAAAAGGATTAAGCTAAACTAGATTTCTTGTTAGATGGTCTTGATTATGTTCTATAATTGTGTAAGTTCTATATGCAAGTACATGCTTAGAATACTTATTTTGTCTTGATATTTTTAGATTCAAAAAATAGGTTACATGCATGTAACACTTTGTAGGATTAAACTACCAAAAGCCATTTTTTGACCCAAATCAAAAACTGGGACAGCATAAGAGTTCACTTTAATAGATTATAACTAATTCTAGAAAACTGTTTTGAGTGTCTATTTTACGTCCAAGTCTATATTTAGGTGTTATCTTTCATTTAAGATTTGAATTGAACCAATTGAATGTGTGAAATAAGAGATATTCATATTAGACCAAAATGGTCAAAATTTGTACCTATTTTGGAATGGAGAAAAAATGACCTCTTAAACAATATCTTTTGGCCTTACTCAAAGCATAAAAGATGGTCCTAGCATCAATATCGAACTACCATAAAATTTTGGAGTCAAAAAAGTAAGCAAATATTTATCTAGAAATTTTATACTAAATTTGTATTAAAAAAATTGGAACTGAAAATGGCACTGTTGGAACAGTCAATTTATAACACCATAACTAATTGCTGAAATTTCGCCTTATGATGAATATTATGTCTAGATAAATATCTTTGAGTTATATTTTTAATCATATATTATTTGCATTAATAAGAGATACAGTTCACCGTCTACGTCCGTTTGACTAAAAGGTGTCAATTCTAGACCAGCCCACTTTAACCAAACATATGGAAACCCTGATCATGTTTTTAGGCCTCGGTTTATTCATGAAATATGATCCCCACTTAGAAATATTGCAACCTCAAAAATTTAAGAGTAACCCTACAAGCCATTTTTTAAAAGTTGTGTATAATTTAAGAAGACCAAGCAAATCGGTATTTTTAGGAATTTTGACTGTTGATTTGGAGTGAGTTTTGGTAATAAGTGATAATGTCATATTAGAGTTCTACTTCTTGCACATTTATGATAAGTTTAATATTAAATATATCATGGCATCCTCATCGAATCTCGAATTTAAGGAAAAATTTCAAAGGATGTAATAATGAGGGAGGGTTCATTTGCGTCATGAGCCGTCTTATGTCGTTCCACATCTTTTTTAGCCTTTCGCACATGATTGATGAACCGGTCAAACATCATTAGCTGCATACAAGTAGTAGGATAGGAGCGTATAGATAACGGGGATGGGTAGTGAAAGGCCTAACGTATAGGAACACAAATGCTACCACAGTATTAGGTACTCAATTGTGGAAGTGCAGTACATGTTGGATATGTTCTATCGATGAGAATAAAAAATCCTCGTCTCTCTTTAAAAAATTATGTTTTTTTCATATCAATAAGTATCATGTTATCTACCCTTCATTATCATGATCATACAACATAAGTTTAGCTTGTGATACTTTATTCATAGTTCAATTATTGTTCGCATCCTGCCTAGAATGATTTGCTAAATATTCAATCTATATGCTGAACTTGTTGTATAGTATTATAATTGTTAGAATTATGGGGTGCAAGTTGTTTCTTATTGGCTTTGTAACTCATGGTATTTTAAATGTCAAATGACACAGTGGGACAGAATGACAACGGACTGATTCAGGAGGATAATTAGTATGAACAAGTCTGTGAATAGCAGCTACAGTAGGAAGAAGATGGAGTCAGGGTCTCAAGACTGGTACATCTTGATAACTGCCCGTAGAATTCCGTTCTTGTATCTGTATTTTCTTATTTTGGAAGAATGTAAAACACCTAACCGTATTTATAATGTAAGTTCTATGGATCTTCTTGTTTGATCATATGTATTTGTATTTTCTGTATTTTAAAAAAATGGTCATTTTTTAAGGAAAATAATTAATTTAAAAAAATGATGTTTCTGAAATTCGGGGCGTCATAGGAGATTCATTAAATTCGAAATACAATAGGTCAACACAGCCTTTAATTTCATCAAAATATCTTCAATTTCATTCTTAGGGTTCAAACCCCCCACAAAAATTCTAAATTTTAATGGTTTTAACTTAAAATACAAAATCCTAAAATATGATTGCTCAAATCCACATGTCTCAACATCAATGCAAGATAAATTTTTACATAAATCAAGCTCGAAATCAATGTTTATCATGCTTTGCACAACACCCAACATGGTTGTAAATCATCCACTTTTCATGCTTTTTACATGAAACTATGAAAATACAATTCATATATATGTAAAGTTCACGAGTGTTCATAGATCCTACCTCTTGGGTGGCAAATAAATAATATAAAAGCTCTAGGAAGCTCAAACCATGAAAATCACCAACCGTATAGTGAAAAAGGTAGCTTTCCATGGATAGATCGATCTCCCAACAACGTAACGCCAAGATGGTGACTAGGAGCAGACCATCACCCTCAGTTCTTTCTAAGATCTAAAATAATGATATTCCCCCTAAATTCTAACTGTTCGTTTGGATGGCAAGCATAATTAACTGTACATCAACCGAAAGCCTTCTGTGTAAACGTCATATTAGGCCTATTGATGCTGCCCAAATCTACCGACTGTGTGAAGCTAACTTGGAAACTTCGTGCCACCTTATGTTGCACTGCAACATATCTTAGAGCATTTGGTCAAAAATTTTGGCTTGGTGGCGTGTCATATGGGACTACCCCAAGGATATTCTTACTCTATTCCTATGGTGGAAAGATCAAGGTGGGAGAATTCTTACAAATAAATTTTGGATTTCTCTGTTTTATGCCACCATGTGGTCTATCTGGTTAGCTAGGAACAAGGAAAATTTTAACCAACTCAAGGTCGATAAGGCTCGTGTTGTTGTGAAGGCTAGAATCCTAGAAGCTCATTGGATAAGAGCTTTGGTTCAACAGTCGAGCTTCACAATGGATGATTTCCTTCACAATATTTAGATAGTGAGAACTCTGAATTTTGGTGCTATCAATAGATTATCGAACTACAGTAAATGTTGGAGGATAAATGGCAATGGCTAGTTGGTTCAAGTATGGCTATATGGCAGTGTCTGGGATGTTTTGGTTTTGTGTGTCAGAGGGTAGGGATGATTTAGATGTTGCTACTTAATGGTTTGGTCTTAATATGACTCAACTGTTCTGATAAGGGTTTTGTATTATTAGATATTTTTATGCTTTTTGTCTAGTATGGCTGTATGGTTTAGGGATCGGTTGAACGTTGGTCTTAATTGGGAGGTCACAATCAACTGGTCTAGTTTGATGGGCTGCAATGAGAGTAGTTGTTAGGTTGTTTGATAGACATTGGGATGGTTTGGTGCCTAAGTGGCTCGGGTCTTGTATTCCTTAGACCCATTTGCAATCTCCCTGTCTTTGTGTTGTATTGGTTTTGGTATTGAAGACCTGATATAAGAAAAGGAAGATCTACACGAGAGGTGGAGAAGCTCAGTATCACCCTTCATGGAGCTATTGGCAATAAGTTTTTAGTAACACTATATTGAGGAAAATTACTTTATGCATTATAGGACAATGTTTACATTTCAATTTAGATTACACATTTACATACATCCCATATAAGATTGTGAGACACATACGGTGCCCTGTGAAGGTGTAACAACCCGACCCTTCACATGCAATGATATTGTCTACTTTGGGCAAAGCCCTCACGGTTTTGTTCTTCTCACGGGGTCACCCATCCCAAAAATGCTCCCGCCCGAGCACGCTTAACTACGGGATTCTACCAGGGTCCCTGCCACGTGGGAAAAGGCCTCGTTGTGTGTAAGGGACCATAATTTTACTTTTATAGCCCAGGAACTCCCTCTCTCATTCGGATGTAGGAAACCGGTATGTCATAATCCTCCCCCCAAAGGGCTACACATCCTCGTGCAGTAGCCTGCCAGCTCCGGTAGCCCAGGAACTCCCTCTCTCATTTCGATGTGGGAAACCAGGATGTCACAATCCTCCCCCCTTAGGGCTACACGTCCCCGTGCAGTAGCCTGCCAGCTCCGATATCCTGCCAGTCCACTCCCCGGACCCGCTCACTCGGTAGCCCGCCCACATGCCACGCGAGACGCTAGGGACCCACACTCGGAGGCAGGGAGAGTCGACTCTGATACCATTTGTAACAACCCGACCCTTCACATGCAACGATATTGTCTGATTTGGTCAAAGTCCTCATGGTTTTGTTCTTCCCAGGGGATCACCCATCTCAGATATGCTCCCGCCCGAGCACGCTTAACCGCAGGATTCTGCCAGGGTCCTTACCACCTGGAAAAAGGCCTCGTTGTGTGTAAGGGTCCACAATTTTACTTTTATTGCCCAGGAACTCCCTCTCCCATTCCGATGTGGGAAACCAGGATGTCACAATCCTCCTCCCTTAGGGTTGCACGTCCCCGTGTAGTAGCCTGCCATCTCCGGTAGCCTGCCAGTTCACTCCCCAGACCTGCTCACTCGGTAGCCCACCCACATGCCACGCGAGACGCCAGGGACCCACACTCGGAGGCAGGGAGAGTCGGCTCTGATACCATTTGTAACAACCCGTCCTTTCACATGCGACGATATTGTCTACTTTGGGCAAAGCCCACACGATTTTGTTCTTCCCACGGGGTCACCCGTCCCAGAATTGCTCCCACCCGAGCACGCTTAACCGCGGGATTCTACCAGGGTCTCTACCACCTGGGAAAAGGTCTCGTTACTTGGAAGGGTCCACGATTATACTTTTATAGCCCATGAACTCCATCTCCCATTTCGATGTAGGAAACCTGGATATTACATCAAAGGCACTTTGTTTCATGGTCTCCACGTCTCTTCACACTCGTCACTCGAGCTCCACTCTTACTCTGATGCTGACTGGGCCGGAGATCCTATCGATCGTCGCTCCACTATAGGGTACCGTTTCTTACTCGACACCTCTCTCATTTCTTGGCGTAGTAAGAAGAAGACTGTTGTTGCCCGATCTAGTACTGAGGCTGAGTATCGTGCTCTTGCTGATACTACAGCTAAACTTTTATAGTTGCAATGGTTTTTGACAGATATGGGTGCTCTTCGAAAGACTAGTTCTCATCTTTATTGTGATAATTGGAGCGACATCCAGATTACTCATAATAATGTCTTTTATGAGCGCACCAAACATATTGAAATT
>JAUZSS010580765.1:0-13292 GCA_035668195.1 Sarracenia psittacina
TTAGCACTTTTAGATTCATGAAAAACGAGCCTCGGTTCGTATTTTTCCAAAAACGCTTCCGTATCTCTTGAAAACCCCAACAGTTGGCCCTGGTGTCGCCGGTTGTTTTTTAGCCCCATTTTGTGCCGCTTTGCTTCGTCTTACAACCACCACGGAACTACCATCGAGCCACCTCAAAACCAGCAAAAAACCGTTGCAAAAAAAATGTGTTGAACCACCCCGAACCGCAACACCACAACCTGCGAACGTGCAGCGCTGCTGGTGTTGTTTGCCGCTGTTGCTTCTTCCTTTTTTTTTCGATATCGATTCCTCTGTGTTTCTGATTATAAGGTAAAAATCCAAAACATACCAATGGAATAAAATTACATTTTAAAACATGTGCCCCCACCGCAGAGTTCACAAAAACTACCTCGAGTCAAAACTATCAAGGAAAGAAATGAAATGCATAAAATAAAATGTAAAACATTCATCCATTCATGCATTCGGATCAAAATGACTAGTGGCTAAAATAAATTTATAACATGTCGTTTTTTGTAAAAAAAATAAACTTAACCACTGCTCTAATACCCACTGCTCTAATACCATTATTGGAGCCACGCAGCGGAAAATAGAAAAAAAATGATGACGAATGCCATTACGGTTTTTGTGAAAAACGATAATGTATATACTGAAAATTAATTCATTATACCTCTAGAAACTTGTCGAGGTAAGTTTCTTGTTGCCTTAAATTGATCCGAGATGACCGCACGATATTCTCACGTATTCCCCGACGTACACCACGAACACGGCGAGTAAGCACCATTCCCATTCGTAGTGTTTTCTCCCCTTTTGGTTTCAATCACACACACTCTCAAAATATTGCAAAAAATATAGCAAAGAAGAGAGAGAAGGGGTTGAAAATATGAGGGAGAAGGAGAGAAGAATGAAGATATATCAATTCCCTAAAACCTCTCATTGTTTCCTTATATTTTGATCTCCTATCCTATTCTCCCATATCAATACAAGAGATAAGATATATGACCAAAATGAAACTCATATTCTCCCTCCTTAGGGCTGGCCACTTAGGGATAAAACCATAGGTGCACAAATTCTCAATTATGCTCTTCTACAATTTAATTTAATCCTTGATTTTTATCAGTGGCAAAATCGACAATGTAATTAAATTAAAGTATCCTGAAACCAAAGAGAAAATTTACCGTGTGTATAATGGGCTACGTGAGGGATCACGAGAAAGTATAAGAATCAGGCTAATCATTTAGAAAATCCGAATATCCCTAACTCCATCTCCAAGTTAGATCATTTCCTGCACTAATCAAGGCTTATTCTACTAAAGGCCTTGACTGAACTCCTGGTCCTATCTCAAATTATGTCTCGAGTTTCCAATTATCAATTGTCCGAGGTTTTCCCATGTTTAAGATATGGATTACCGATAATTAAATTAGGTTACTGACAACCCGATGTAATTATCCTCTTATCCTCGCAACCACACCACTAGCATAATCAAACCTATAATCCAAGAACACATGGGGGAACTCCTCAACCTGATTTGGACGTGGTTTCCGTCAGCTGATTAGTGAGCATCGAACAAATAACGAAAGCATCCAACTTATTGGTAAAATCTCATCCATTGATGACTCAAAGTATTGTGCATTAAATGTGTATGAAAAATCAATGACGTCAGGATTAAGAGTTCTGTAATCATGAAAATACAGAATGTGGATTAATTCATACAGTTAGTACATAATTAATCATCCTATTGATCCCACCCAATACACTCCAAGTGTACTAACACATCGAGCTTGAACTTCGAATTCTCAAACCCGAATTTGAACTCTTCAACCTAGACAAGACCAGCTACTATAACGATATGTTACAATCATACAAATGGATTGTCCAATTCCATTACGATTGTGAACCAACCAAATATATTCTGTCAGAACCTAAGATTCGATCTTCTGCGCTTCATGTACTTAATCAAATACTAGACAGAATATATAGACAAAGAAAATGTCCATAATATAAATATAACACATATAAATATGAAATGGAATAAGCATATTATTCTCGATTGTTTCTTATTAATTATGCTGGGATCAAAAACAAAAGAAATACGTAAAAGCATGATTTTTAGTAAATAATCCTAATAGAATTGAATTGTTCTAGTAATACAGAGTTGTTATAAAATTAAGGTGATTGATGGATGATAAACCTTGAGAAGCATGTTTAGTTGAGTATTTGTTGGATGCAGAGTTGGCTTTTGGCCTTGTTCATGCCACTACTAAAGTTTTATGGAGTAATGTAGAACTAGTGGATGTTTTTGGAAATAATGTTGGTTTCCTTTCTTCTAATTCCATAGTATCGAAGGTATGGAGATAGTGTTGGATAAGGGCCCATGGAACTTCTCTGGTATAATTTTGATTCTACGAAGATGGAAAAAAAATCGGCTAGTGAAGGAATCTTATGCCAAAATTCTGATATGGGTTAAACTTCATGACCTTCTCATTTAATTCAGGAGTTATCCATGTTTTAGTAGAACTGCTAGTTTTTTGGGAGTTCCTTGTATTTGGATAAGGCTATTGAACACGAAGCAAAGAATATCATATACTCGATTATGTATTAAGATTGACATGCCACAGAAGTTAAGTTATTGTTTTACTATCAAATGTGAAGGTGAAGTGGTGGATGTTAAAATTTAGTACCAAGGATTACCCCGGTATGTTCACATTGCAATGTCTTTTGCCATTATTTGGAACATTGTGGAGGTAAGGATCTAATCATGAGTTAAGTATTAGAAGACCCTAGGGTTCAACCAGCTTCCTCTAGTTTCTAGGAAAGGGCTATAAGGGGCAAGTAGAGGGGGTCTCCTAGTCTTGTACTCCTTTATATCACAATTGAGAGAGGAACCGTGGATTTCAAACAGATCTAAGTGGAACCAAATTTGGAAATGCATTGATACATCCATGAAGGTTCCAATAGTTAGTGCTGACTTACGCTCCAGTCAGGTTTACGGAGGTATGGCCCTTTCTAGTGGTCAGGATCAGACATGAACTTTTGAACCCTTGCTTAAAGAGAAGGCCAAGTTTCAGAGTGTTGAAGATGACTCCGATATTGAAGTTTGAAAATTAGTTATAAACCACAAAAATAAACCTCGAGGGGGTGAATAGGTTTATCCCCGATAATATAAAAATTAATTCCATTAATTAAAATTAACAAAAATATGTGTAAATTAGAATAGATATCTCAATCACAAAAACGTAAATGAACAACAACCACAAATACACGAGGATATAACGTGGAAACCCTAGGGAACTTCCCCGGGATAAAAATCACAGAACCAACACACAATGGAAACTTTACATTATAAATCAAAAGCATTACAAAAATGACAAGACTAGGAAATATTCCCATTACCCAACACGGTCACCTATTCTCAAAATTTGATGTAGCTTCCCGAGCCCCTTCTTGATTCCATAGTCGTCAAGCTCTCGCTCCTTGATCTGTGAGACCTCCCATCTTCACTCTAATCCGAGCTAGTGTATGATGCATATGCAAGGTTGTTGATATGGTAGATAAAAAAAAAATACACACTCTAGGTCATTAACACATTTTTATGTGATAGTAAAAATTGATCTAGAGTGATATAAAGTAACACAAGTGTAAGAACAAGATCATCAAACAACCCTACAAAATATGAGGAAATAGAGTGCTGATAATACACTGTGCACACCTACAAAAGGCCAAAACATGGTCTTATGTATTTTAAGGCTTTAAAAGCTAAAATAGAAAAGTTTTGTGTCTGGGCAGTCAAGCGCCTAGCAGACGCGTTCGAGCACCTAGCCGACGCGTACGAAAGCCAATGGGTGGTCAAACGCACCTCAGACGTACCACTAATGCCATAACAGCATTTATGACATGATTTAATGCCACGCACATGCCCTACTTAAACCCTATGCAAAATCTTCAAGTGCGTTTGATCCCCTATCAAATGCTCATCAAACATTGATGAAGACGAGGTCTTAAAAGATATAAGTGTTCGAATGTCTATCGAATGTATCTCGAATGCCAATGAACGCCACGCGAACGAGGCTCTCGTTAAGTCCATATATGGGACATAAAATATAGTGGCATTCGAGCGGTTGGTGAATGGATCGCGAACCCTATTGAACGCCAAGCAAACGAAGCTCTCGTCAAGTGCAAGAAATGGGACATAAAATGTAATGGCGTTCGAGCAGCCTACGAATGGGTCGCAAACCCTATCGAATGCAAAACGATCGAGACTCTCAGCTGTTTTGACGAATTTCAGACATTTAGAAAGTGCTTGAGCGCATTACAAATACCCAGTGGGCAGTCGAGCACAAAACAAACGATAGAGTCTTTTTTTTTATTCTAAGTCTGGAAGGTTTGAGAGTGGGACCTAGGATAAACCTAATGCAATGAAATACATGAAGGTGTAGTGTATTGGTGCACAACCTAAAACTACCCAACCTAAATCAATGCCAAAAATAGGCTTAAGTACAGACTCAGGTGGTTTTGTCAGAAGATCAAAAATCGCTAATTACATTAATAATCTCCCCATTTGGCATTTTCAGGACAAAACCCCTTAATAAAAGCAATACATGGAAAAAAGAAAACAATCTCAAGGAGTACATGATGAAAATCGATTCAAATACACTTGAAAACTTAATCCGAATTGAAGAGCTCATATGGACTGTGTGGACCTGCTCCCTGCATAAGAAACTCAATCACAAACGTCAAGCAGATATGTGATACAACCATAAATATCAACTGTATGGTGCGAGTAACTATGTAGGAAAAAGTGCAAGTAGAATAAGCATGGAGAATATAGAGATAGATATAGAGCTAGACCATATACAATGTGTATAAATCTAGAAATCATAAATTAAAATGTATCTCTATAGTAGGGGTTCTCCCCCTTTTTGTCTCGAATTACAAAAGGGGAATAGTAGAAGATGCAAGAGTGAAAATGAGCAAGAAACCAAACATGAAAAAGAACTGCAAAATTGAATAAGCTGAACAGGACCGTCCATATATATATATATATATATAGCATACCGAGTACACAATATTTGAGGTATAGATATCTGAGCTCATGTAAGGAGAACGTCTCACAAAAAAGAATCCCGAAATAACCCAATACATGAGAAGAGTCAACAAGGACGACATGCGAGGTATAAAAAAAAGAACATCAAGCAGCCACTAGTTCTAGTTGACTTTCAAAAATAGAGGAACAACCATGTTCCGACGGAGTTGAGGTGTGTCGATCTCCGACACCGTCATTCAAGGTAAAGTGGTCCACAACAACTCGTTCAAGATCCCAGACTTGAGAGTTAGCAATGTTGAATGCCTGGTGTAGCAAGGATATGCACTACTCAAGATGGTGTTGGCCGCCCATCGCTTGCCCGCGGAGAAGCTCCTAGGTAGCACTGAGTTCTTGGATTCGGGTCTCCATCTCAAGGAAATGACACATAAGAAGGAGAGATTGTGAGTCAAAGACTGAATGCAAACCCTCAAAGAGGAAGTGTTGTTGATTAAGAGTGACTTCTGATGGTGAGTTGCTGGGGGAAGTCTAAAATTGGTGTCCTTAGGCATGATCATCACCCGACATGATGAATGATTTGAGTGAAATCGACACAGAGAGAGTGTCACTGGAGGGGTTGGAGATCCACTTACAGGTTCTAGAGAGAGTGAAAGAAGTGTGAAAGAGAAGGATTAAGAACTACAGAGGATAATAACTATTCATGGATTTCAACATGATCGCTCGAGTGCTCATCAAACGCGTGCGAATGCTTGATAGAATTCGATCACCTTACTAACGCATGCTAACTCTAGTTGACATTCTAGTGGATATTAAACGCGTGCAAATGCTAGTAAGCGCTCGAGCTCACAACGAACTCTAGTGAACTCATAGCAAACAGAGTGTTCTGGAAAATGAGGAAGAGTTTAATAACTAAGACAATGACCAGATGCACCTAAGTTTTACCTTAAATGAGATATACATCTCATTACATACTCTCAAAGTCACTCCCCCTGAACTCAACATCACAAAATTGAGATGATACTCTCATAAACTCTGTAAAACATCACCCCTCAACCCAAGATCACCTAGGAGACAAGGCATGCAAAGTAAAGGAATATACAACGTCTGGAATCAACTCACTCAAGGTCTGGAAGTGCTCCTGCAAAGCTTCCTGGTTCATAAGAGATCCAGCAAAACTTCTACTCAAGGTTTGGAGGTGCTCCCGCAAAGCCTCTAGGTCCGGAAGCGTGCCTGCAAAGCTTCTTGGTTTAGGAGTGAACCAGCAAAACTTCTGTACAAGGTTTGGAGTGCACCCGTAAGCACTTCCACTAGTGAACTTCTCAAGTGCTGCTTGAGAGAGGGGACGTAGGCCGGGATTTGGCCGAACCTCTATAAACCTTGTCTTATGGTTTGATTGTCTCTTTCCCTTAAACTCTTTAATTCTTGCATTTTCATATTATTATTTCCGCTGCTAAGTTAATTTGTTTTGATTGCAAGATTAAGTTTTAAAAGAGACAAAAAAGTTTTAATTTGGCAAACAACCTATTCACTACCCCTCTAGATTGCCTACCTGGACCAACACTATGTATCACAGATGCATATCCCATATATACCTGATACAAAAAATATGTATAAGTGGTATATAGGGTATGTATCTCTGATATAATGCCAATGAACCTGACACAATTATGACATCTATCAGTGATACATAGCCTATGTATAAGTGATACATACTTTACGTATCACTGATATAAGGTCAATGTATCAGTGATACATAGACTACGAAACACCGTTTGTATGCCTATGTATCCCTGATGCGTATTCCAATATCACTTACACAACTACTATGTGTCAGTGTACATACCCTATGTATCACTGATGAAACTCATATGCAACGATGATATATGGCCTATGTATCAATGATAATTAGACTATGTATGACTGATGCATAGGCTATATATGCTAGTGTATCAGTGATACACACGTATATCTAACCTAAAAAAGCCTATGTAACACTGATACATAACTTATGTATCAATGATAGTTTCCCTATATCTCAATGATAAATACCCTGCGTATCACTGTTTCTCTGCCTATGTATCAGTGATACATACCCTATATATCACTGATGAAACTCATACGGATCAATGATATATAACCTATGTATCAATGATAATTAGACTATGTATAACTGATGCATAGGCTATATATGCTAGTGTATCAGTGATACACACATATATCTAACCTAAAAAAGCCTATGTAACACTGATACATAGCTTATGTATTAGTGATAATTGCCCTATATCTCAATGATACATACCCTACTTATCATTGTTTCTATGTATATGTATCACTGATGCATATCCCATATATGACTGATACAAATAATATGTATCAATGATACATAGGACATGTATCACTGATACATAGTCTTATTATCAGTGATACATAGGCCATGTATAACTGATGCATCGAGTTACATCGGTGATATATAGCGTATGTATCATTGATATATTGTATTTCTACAAGTGATATATAGACTATGTATCAGTCATACATAGATATAGTAACAGTGATACATAGTCTATGTATCACTGATACGTAGACCATAAAATCGTTTGTTTGTACGTATGCCTATGTACAAACATAGACTACCTATCAGTTATACACGATCTATGTATCATTGATACATAACTAATGTACCAGTCATACGTACCAGTAATAATTACACCATGTATTAAGTGGAACATAGGATAAGTATCAGTGATACATAGCCAATATGTCAATGACACATGCCCTATGTGTCAGTTATCACTGATACATACACCATATATCTTACACACGATATACAAGTGTATCAGGACAAACGTATAAGATTTTATCATTAAATCACCAGTAAACAATAGTTTCAAACTTATACATATGATATATCTATATAACAACCTTTGTTCTTTCAAATCACCTTCAACTGAGTTCAAACGTGAATCCAATCTTGTGAATCAAATCGCTCTCAGTCCCATAAATAAAATCGCTTTCAGTCGTGTGAATCAAATCGCCTTTAAGTGAGCTTAATGAGAAATCACTCCCACAAAGTAAATCGCGTAGTCTGAATAAATTTGAAATTCCACACTTTCCCGCTATCTATAAACCTGAGGGACAATTCTGTCTTTAAAAAGTCTAAAATAAGCTTGGAATAGTTATTTTATTTTTTGGGATAAGTGGAGGGCTGAATCCTATAACACCCTTAAACAAAGGATCTAATCCTAGAAAAATTTAAAATATAATAAAATAAATAAAAAAATTAAAAATTAAAAACTAAAAGGTAAAAACAAAAGCTTTACCAAACAACTCCAATGTAAAGTGACGGAATTACGTACCACATGCTCCTTTTCTAAAAAGTTTGCATTAGTAAATGGCTTGTCTAGTTAATGGAACTAGCTCAATTTATTTTGATAATTTATTGGCTCAAAATTGATTTACTTTGATTATTTGATTCATTTATTTAATTTTTTATGGTGTATATTTTATTATTATAACAAATTAAATTGATTGAATATAATTAAGTACCTTAACAAATCATATTTTTGTTAATAAAAAAACTGTAGTATCTATTTAATATTCATTTATCAACACAAATGAAATTTGTTAAGTTAGTTAACGATATCTGATCAACTTATTTACTAACATTAATAATATATACACTAAAAATAATAAAATAAATAATTCAAATTATGAAAATGTGGTCGAATTTGACAGATCCAATCTCTAGAGAGAAGCTAGACCCTTTACATTATTATTATTTTATTTCCAGTAAACAAGACAAAACTTGTGTTTCTTTGAAATTGATTCGTTGTCATATCGTATCAATATTAATATTTAATAATACAACTTTAACACTATTAAGTAGCTAGTGGTTGATTCGGGTTATCGTTAGACTTATTTAATTAAAATCTTAAATTAACTATTTTAAAAAATATCAAAATTGGTTTTTAGCTAGAAGTATGCTCTTATTCAAATTATTAATTAAAACTACGTCTAAATGAACAGAATTTATTAATTGAGAAGGATTCTTTGGGTTTCGAATCTGCATTCACCTAGAATTAATTTGGATCAACTTCTAGCTCATTCAGTTTTGATTCGATTCAATCCTATCGTGACTTGACCGATATAGATGTTCAAGAATATAGATTCATATATAAACACGGTATAACCTATCTAATAGTTAGGCAAGTGTCGTCCGGAGTACGATCCATCTCGTTAGAGTATAAGATATCTCAAGTTAACAATATGAATCCCGAACCTCGGACCCGACATACTCTATTTAAGATTATAAAACGACTCGTCCATAGTACGAATCGTCTTATTGATGTATAAAGTATCTCGTGTTCAAGTTTTCGAATAACGATATGTATAGTTATATGAACTATATTTAATGCAATCACATAAAATGTATACAAAAATTGAATGTCTAAATTTGAAACTCGTAGATCAAAGTCTCGACATAATAAAATAGTCATACAATGAATCGAATGTCAAAAACTAAAATAGAAATCAAAGTTAATCTACTTCCAAAATATACGGCTTGGGTTTCATCTAAACCTGAGGGAGAAGAGGTTTAGCTAAGTATGGCGAGGCTTAAATCCGTGTCGGTTTGATGAAGAATAGAGTCTCGAGCCTTTGTCTTAATCTTTTTGAGACTTCACTAGCCTTCCAGATTAGCTTGTAGAGAAGTTTGGAGAGTTGTAGAATGTCATGAATCAAAATTATGAATTTGGTATCAGATTGGGTTTATATAGAGAGGATTACTCAGCGTAGAAGTAACTTTCTAAACTAGGTCTGTTACCATCGACCGTTCGGATGCCAGTCCAGAAGCAAACTGTAATGCCTCAAACCAGGAATGTTAGAGAAGATACAAACACCGTGAAGCACCCCATCAAAATCCCTTTTAATTATAAAAATATTTATCGAAAATTGAAACTCAAGCCGAATCTTTCTTTCTCAAAACGTTTTCTTAAAAGGATAAAACTCTTTCCTTTAAAGAAACTAAAAAGGTTCAAAAATATTCTATCTCTTTTTGAAAAATTTCAGCAGAGTTTTTCTTATTTTGGACTATCTCGAAATGGGCAATGTTGGCAAAAACCTGTGAACAAGCAAATACATCAACCGAGCAAACAATATAAGCTTATCCTAGGCATCAACAACAACAACCTATGCCCATCCAAGGCATAAATAAGCTACTCTAAACAAAAAAAGGAAAACAAAGCTAACATGCTAACAAGATCTCACATGTATACAACGAAATGAAAAATATGGCCTTATGGTCGTACAATTATCCATCTATAGAAACTGAGATATAAACTGATATACATAAGAAGGTATAAACTAAAGCTTCTATCCAGCTTTAGCTGCATCCGTCATCAACATGCAATACTTGTCCGAGACTACCTGTGTTGTCAGAGACAATGTGAGCCACAGGCTTGTTGGAAACAAACTATGCAGGAATTGAACATGCTTTATGAGGATGACATGCGATATGTAAACAGGTTTTAACCGAAACCAGTAAAAAGATACAGTTTACCTTTCAACAAGATAGATTTTTACATTGTCATAGTAATTGAAAAATAGTTTACATCATAAACTTAAACTGTTATATCACAAGAATAGATAATAACCACAAGTCTAACTAGCTCATAAACAAAGCTAAACAGTCTAAATGATATACTCAAGCAGGATATCAAGTCATCAACAAATAAGATATACATAACGATGATATCTTCTATAAATGCGACATCCTCTCTAAGGATATGGAAATCGACAATGTGATATAACAACACCATAAGGGTGAGAAGCTTTCGAACCCAATCCTATAAACCACATAAAGCTAGCAGTCTATATCCCAAAAACCGTTGTTTAAACAATAACGTAAGCCTAAGAAGCAAAGGTGTCCCTCTTCTAACAGGATTGACATGAATGAATGAACAACCAAATGGAGTTTAGTTGAAACCAAGTAAAGATACAGTTTACTTTACAAGATAACAGTTTATATCATAAGTCCAAACACCAACTGAACAATATATGAGTGCCAAAGCAATAAATCACCCAATAATATATATGTCAAGTCTCATACTTCAACATATAGGCATTATAGGACCCGTATGAATTATAAGTTAAGATTAGTTAACTATCCAAGTTAGCATAACCAAGTTTTCAAAGAAAGCACTTGTAGGAACTAGACATGCCTTATGAGAATGGTATGCGATAAATAAGTAAAGTCAACAATACTGCCATCCAAGCAAACAAGCACAACAGCAGAACCGTCACCTAAACCAAGATATTGCATAACCATAATCTAAGGAAAAGTCTAGAACCAATAGATTTACACCCCATAATGATCATAGGTTACATCCCATACCATAACTTATAAACATTATAGGGTCTGAACCCAACATTAGTTAAGTTAATTTAACTAATAAACACCACAAAGTTCAAAACTATAAACAGTTAAAACAACAGATAATGCAGGGAAAATAGTATAGTTTTCTATATATATGGAATCATGTAAGTGCAGATGGAAAATATGAAACAGGTATCGCCCACACCTATCATCTCACCAGCTACTCCAAAGCACCTACTCCAACATCTCTAACCCCCACTCCTGACCACAACTAGGGCCATGGTACCATGAGAGTGCCGATCCGAAATCGACACCCATCTAACGCCAATCCGAAATTGACGTCATTCAACAAGCGCACCCTATGAACACTCACCTGATGCCAACCCGACATTGACACCAATCTTTCCATGTCTTGTCTGATGCCGACTCAGAATCGACACCAGCCCATCATGGACACTCACCTGATACCGACCTGGTATAGACACCAGTCTCTTGTGTACAACCATCACAAAGATGGTAGATGAGATCTCTAGGCCACCTCTCAAAGGCACCGAAGTCGATCATCGCTCCATACCAAACCCACAACACCAATACCCCTCTCACGAGTATCTCTCGCCCAAAACAATACTATCACATATATTGTAATGGGGCAACAACAGTAATAATCTGAACTGTATCAGAAGCTAAAATGCTTCACAATAACCGAGCATATAAGTGTGAATCATACGTGTAGTAATAACCACAAGTGTATATCTAGGATCAAGATACTACCATAGCTATCATCGATATACAGGAAACAGGCGTGTATCTAAACCATATACACAACTATAGCAGGTAATATATCGATCCTACATAACGAGTAATGTAGCAATAGCCAAAAGATCCAATAAAGTAGACTAATCTACAGTAACAATGGGGATCCTAGGCTCACCTTAACACTAAAGTTCTACATAAGTGTTAAGCACACGACCATCCAATCCAGAAACAGATTATACCCATAAGATATAACAATATCCCGATAACTAGCAATGACATAACCACATCAAGTCATACAGACGAACAAGGCCCTACAAGCATAAAAGACTAAACTATAGTCATGGGTCCTGTAAGAATTCTACAAACATTGACATGCTACTGGGTTCACACAAATCTAGGAAACTAATAATACCCCAAGAGTTACAACTCTAAACCCGTCAGAACGGGAATATCAACAAGGCTAGCACTATACCCATCTCAAGAAATATACATGTTAAAACAAATCTAACAAGACAGATATCACATTATCATATTTACAACCAAGGAAAGATAAAAAGTTTTCCAAGGATACCGGACTCCGAGCACCGCAATAGGCATATATAGCCATAAATCATACTTTACACGTTTAAAGAATAATTAAACGAAATAACCATGCATTTAATAGGTAGAGTTCTAGAGTAGGTCGTTCCCTACCTCATAACTGAGATGATGTTAAGAAACCGAGTCTAATCTATAGCCGTCCCGAGCCAACCCCGAAAGCGCGTCCAACGGCCAAAACCAATTTACCAACTTACGATTTAATTAACGGGGATGAAATCCGATTATCCAAAAATTACCAAATCTTAACCACAGGTTATATTCTATGCCAATAACACATAATTTGTGTCAATTTCACAAAATAAACCTCTGAAGGCCGAAACCCCCAAATTGGTCCCAAATCTAACCCGAAAACCCCAATTTCTCCAAAACTGAAATTGATCACACAAAAATGATCCTTGCAAGACTAGAAACTTAGATCTAGGTCCCATTTAATGATTTAATAGCTAAACGCAAGGTTAAAATTGCAAAAAACCCAAAACCACCCCCATCGGGCCCGACGAACCC
>JAUZSS010581844.1:0-13281 GCA_035668195.1 Sarracenia psittacina
AACGCTAACGTCCTTCAAAACGGCAGTTAACTCAAACGCCCTCACCCGAGAGTATTCCCTCAACCGCAATCGCGCCTCTTCATTTGAATCAGACAACTGGCTTCCAGCCCACGTGACTAAAGCCACCACGCATTCATTGCGCATTTATGGCGAAGGGACAAGGCCTCCATATAGCCGATCAACACGCGTCCAATATTGAGTCTGGGGATTCCCCTATCGGGAAGCCAGTATCATATCCGAGCGATGTTTGTTCTGACCAAGCAAACATTACTGACCAAACCCCAGCTAAGGCATGGAACTGCCGATCTGCCCCCGACATACCCTGCACAGCCGAACATTGCCCAGTGGGCGTAGGGGACTACTGATCAAAGTACGGCAAGAACTTGGGATCCAGCACAGCAAAGAGAGACGACCAAATTACTCTCCATCGTCCTCTGCCTTCGACCGAGCACCATAAAGAGTAGGGAGCTACTGATACGTACACAACAAAAAACAGCAAGTCAAAACAAATTCAAAGATACAACTATAGCCGATATTCTCAATGATCCCAAGCCTTCGGCTCGGCACCATCGAGAATAAGGGACTACTGATATGGGTGTACACCAATCGTGGATCCGGCCCAAGCCGACTAAGTCAGAGCCCGGCTCACTTGGCTATCAACATGGCGAAAGACGTTATCATTTTGACTGGTCAACGGGCCCACAACAGGGCAACCAACCTTCAGACCAAGGCAGACCTCAATAATAGCCATTCAGCAAAGTTGATCAGCCATTTATACGACAGACAGCAAACCCTTGGCGATCGTGGGTTGACCAAACTGACTTGTCTAGCCGATCAGCCAGGTTGTCGACCTTTAGCAGTCCCTGAACGGATAAGCGCAGGAACCCTTCCTAAAGTCAAGGGATCACCGAGGAATCTGACCTCGGGGGCATCTTCTACACGCGCCCGCATGGACCCCTCAATGGACGTTACAAAGGAATATCCTTCCACTATGATCTCCCTGTCAGAAGATTGAGGCAGATCCTGAACCTTCCATATACGGTTATGGAACGAATATCTCAATCGGCAATCGCATGGTCCCAAAGGACACGTGTCTATCCCCTCCGAAAATCTATATAAGGTATAGGTAACCCAACAAAAAAGGTACGCATACATTCAATACTAATCGCCATCTGCTTTCATTATCTCATTTCCCGCAATTCTCCTACCATCTCGACCATATTCTGATCTGACCGTCGGAGAGAGCTCGCCGGAAACCTTCCGACCCCCTGTCTAACAGTTTTTCCCTTGTTTCACAGGCCCACGGAGCTTGGAGCGGACCACACCGGATTCTGACGCTATAAATTTTTATTTTTTAATTTTTAATTTGTATTTAAGGAATAAGTGATAGGAGGATAAATATAATTATATCTTATGGTTGAAATTAATATTGTTTAGTAGAACTAGTAACTTATATTTTATAGATTCTAAAATATAATTAAAAAATTGAAAACTAAAAGTTAGAAACCTTCCCAAACACCCACTTTGTACGAGTATACGATAAGAATTTTAATTCACATTTGCTTAAAATATGATAAAAATTAATATAAGAATTATATAGTTAATTTTACCAGTTAGATAAGAAGAAAAATAATTCAAAATGAAATACTAATAATACAAAGTCCTAAAAATTAAGATAAGAATTGTAAAATTATTCCTTACAGTTAAATCAAACAGAAGATAATTTAAAATTAAATACTAATAATAACGAGGGAGATTTGATATTATTAATATCTTGAATGAATGATTAGCAAACATTTATTTATCAAATTGTTCGTCCTCTCTTTCTCAATTAGAGTTCTCTTAGATTTTTCTGTAGGAGTAGATGGTGGTGGCGGTGATGCTCATTTGTCTTCTTCATTTTCAATTTTTTTCTTTTACATTTATTTGGATTGAGAGTTAACTCTCACTTTTTGTTTTTGTTAGTTTTTTTTCTATCTTTACATGTGTTTTAGTTTTTTTTTTTTTTTTTATCTTGGTGACGGAGCAACTACCGTCAACCAGTGACGAAATCGTTTTGATTCGGCAAGCATCTATTTTTTGGCAACGAATCTTAGTACCTTTGATACAAAAGTGAAAATGTTCATTCGTTACCATCTTTTAATATTTGATTTCAGATCTGCTCGTCGACCATAATCTGACACCATTTACTACGTTTTATCACGCTAGACGACCATCTTCAATCAAGAAAAGTCAACCTTATAATGGATAGGTGGAGATCATGGTTCTGTTGATGAAGATTGCGGAGCAGCAGCATATGAGACAAATTGCTATCTTTTTTATTTTAAATAATATTGGATCTTACTCTCGTAAGAGTTTATATTTCTCTTGCGTGGAGGTTTGTTATACTTTTTTTTTTGTGAAGATTGATTTTCTTTCACTTGTGAGAGTTATTTACACTTTTTTGGAATTTATTTTATTTCTATCCATGTACTATTTTGCTTCAATTTATTGTCGGTTAGAAATATATTAAGGCTTAGTGCCTCTTTTGAAGAAAAAAAGGGACAATTAGGATTCAGCTCTAAGTTAAATAGGAAATTAGGAAAAGACCATTTATTAAATAAAATAATAGATTCAGCCATTTTAATTAAATCCTAAAAAATAAGATTACACATTTACCCCTGTCATCTCCTGCTCCAACTTTTTCTTTCTCTCTCTCTCTCTCTCTCTCTCTCTCTCTCTCTGCGTCATGGTTGACATCTCAAAATCTCACCATCCCTCCGTAAGAGCAAAAACAAAAACTCAATCGCAAAAACTGAAATCGCAAGATCAAAAACTCAATCACAATAAGATTCGCAAAAATTCAAATCGCAATATTTTCTGACATAAGACAAAAAATTCAAATTTTCATGGTTAGAAAGGCATTTTTTTCAAAAAAAACGGCTGGCCCAAACCGCCTTTGGCTGTTTACAGTTGACTAGATCTCGAAAAAATACATGAAATCAAAAAAAATTCGTCCAAAACGGACACCCGAGCGTAAAGTTACAGCCAATCAAAGTTTGCACCCAATACACACGCATGAATTTTCATCGATACAATGACTGTATCATTGATACATAGGCTATGTATCAGTGATACAATTGGTGTATAATTCATACATAAGCTATGTATCAGTGATACATAACATATATATCAATGATACAATGAATGTATCACTGATACACAGTCTATGTATCAGTATAATTGATACATAGCCTATGTATCAATGATACATAGGCTGTGTATCAATGATACAATGACTGTATCACTTATTCATAGCCTTTGATACATAACTTATACATAACTTATATATGTGTGTCATTGTATCACTGATACATAACTTATATATGTGTATCATTGTATCACTGATACATAGTCTATGTATCACTTATACATAACCTATGTATGAGTGACACACATCACTGATACATAGGCTATATATCAGTGATATAATTGGTGTATCACTCATACATATGCTATGTATCACTGATACATAGATTATATATCAGTGATACAATGACTATATCACTGCTACGTAACCTATGTATCAGTGATATATAACTTATGTATGAGTGATACACATCACTGATACATAGATTATGTATCAGTGATATAATTGGTGTATTAGTGAAAATTCATGTGTGTATTGGGTGCAAAACATTGAGTGGTTGTAACTTTGCACTCGAGTGTCCGTTTTGGACGATTTTTTTTTGATTTAATGTATTTTTTTCTCGAGATCTAGTCAGCTGCAAACGCCAAAGGCGGTTTGGGCTAGCTGTTTTTTGAAGAAAAAAAAAGCTTTTTTGATCATGAAAATTTGAATTTTTTGTCTTATGTCACAAAATATTGCGATGAGTTTTTGTGAATCTCAATGCGATTGAGTTTTTGATCTTGCAATTTTAGTTTTTGTGATTATGTTTTTGTTTTTTATCTTACGATTTGTGTTTTTACGATTGAGTTTTTTATCTTACAAAGAGATTGTGAGATTTCAAGATAGCAATCATGGCACTGTGAGTGAGAGAGAACAACCATGACACTGTGAGTGAATCAATTCGAATTTCACTGCTTTCTTGCTATTTATATTATCACTTAAAGCTGATGGACAATTCTGTCTTTAAAAAGTATAAAATAAGGCTGGTTTACTTATTTTATTTTTTAGAAAATAACATGGCTAAATCCTATAAGAGGCTTAAACAAAATGACCTAATCCTAAAAAACCCATTTTTTATTCATCTTAATTTTCCAATTTTTTAATTTCATCAAATATGTCGAATATATAAATAATAAAGTTGTCCTATTCTCTGCCAACTCAATTTTTGGGATGAATTGATAATTAACAATTTAATATAAGTATCAGAACATGTAAAAAATAAGTCAAACTTAGGAAATGAGGTATGGAAGAGAGCCACTACATACGAAGAAAGTTTCGGGAGTTACGACAAAGGTTTTAAGCTCATAGTCCAACATAATTATTAAAAAAATTAAGCGACATTTGGCCAACCTATGAAAGGAGAATCGGGCTACGCGTGAATGGTGTGTTGACCATAGAAATAATAAAACTATTCCTATCTCCATCAACTTGAAGCTTTACATGATCTGATGATTAATAATTTAATATACTATGATCATTTTTTCCTTCTTTGTTTTTATTTCTTTGTCCATGGAAGGGGAAAACTTATAAGTGACTTGGATGTCTTTATTACGTTTTGTTCTTTCTCATGGAAGATTCATTCCTTTTTTGATTGAACAAAGTAATAAAACATTTGAGTTTCCATTGAAAATTTATTGAGTTCCCAAATTCTTGTGTTCTTTTTTTGGAGAGATTTTTTTCCGAGTCCTCTTATCTATACTCATTTTCCACTGGATCCCAAACGAAAATAATATTTGTTTTAGGTCCTGTTTCGTCTTACTCTATCGATATTGTCCTTCCTCCATTTCAATTTTG
Source organism: Sarracenia psittacina (assembly GCA_035668195.1). Lineage (NCBI taxonomy): Eukaryota > Viridiplantae > Streptophyta > Magnoliopsida > Ericales > Sarraceniaceae > Sarracenia > Sarracenia psittacina. The sequence goes on from JAUZSS010581844.1 coordinate 4,964, forward strand.
AAACGGCGCACGACACACTCTGAATGTGGAGCGATCAAATCTTGAATTCTCAACGCACAATCTGCAGTTGATTTGTTGAAATTTCTTTCCATAATCGACAAAAATCACTGACGAGAATGAGGTTCAAATGTATTTTTCACATTCTTAAAACCTAATTTCTATATTTCGCATTTCAATGTCAATCAATTGTCAAATTTCCATTCTACTGTTATTGCATTTCGAAATCCTAATCTCTAAGTTATGTTGTTCGAATCGATATTGTTGATTTGCTGAAATCCATTTACATTAATCGATGATCAAGTCCTGGTTTGTTTTCAGTTCCTCATGTAATTTAATTTATATTAACATATGGATTATTTGTTCCTATAACCTTCTACTTGTTGACAGAGTTTACATTATGTTCATTATAGTGTTTTCAATGAGTTCATTAAATTGTTTTCATTGGATTCATTATGTTTGGCAAAATTTTTATTGTGTTCGTTATACTGTTTTCATTGTGTTCATTTCAGTTTTCATTAGAGTTTTCGTTGTATTTGTTATACTGTTTTGATTGTGTTCATTACAGTTTTATTGGAGTTTTCATTGTGTTCATTGGAGTTTTTATTATGTTCATTACATTTTTTATTGCAATTTTCATTATGTTCATTGCAGTTTTTATTGTGTACATTGCAGTTTTTATTAAGTGAAAATTCCAGTTTTCATTAGTGTTTTCATTGTGTACATTACAGTTCTCATTGCAGTTTTTATTAGAGTTTTCATTCTGAACATTCTAGTTCACATTACAGTTTTTATTGTAGTTTTCATTGTATATAGTGCAATTCTCATTGGTTCACTATACTCCTTTTATTGCATTTATCACACTATTTCCATCATGGAGTTTTCATTGTTCTCTTGATTCATTATAGTTGCCAAAAACAAGAAGTACATTAAAAAAAATTCTAACACCTTATAGTCTAAGAAGTATAAAAAGGCATGTGAATGATGACATAGACAATGCTGCCACAAACCTGAAATAGACACAACTAATGCAATCCGAAAGTACAAGAACTCTCGAGGAAGCTAAAACACCACTGCAATCAACAAGCCAGGTGAATAAACAAAAAACTGAGAGAAAGTTGAAAAAAAAAAGAAGACAAGTCTGCACGTGAAAACAAAGCATACAGTAGAAAGAACTCTGAAAAAGAATTACCTAAAGTTCAATCCATTCTAGTCAAACATGGTTGGCCTGCTTAAGCTTCTCAAGGACATTAAATTGCACAATGAGCATATCAAACTACTTAGAAAAACATCTTTCTCGTACATTTTTGATTCATTGAATAGTGATAAGACAACAATACCAAAGTGTACAAAAACGGACATTATTGTTATTAAAATAATCAACACCTTTGATCCATGCACTGCTTCTTTTAAATTGGGGAGCCAAAGTCTCAAACTAACAAGAACACGTGTGAAGTTGATTTTTGGGGTTACTTGTGGGGATGAGAAGTTGGATTTGATACCTGCAACAAAAGAGAACTCCACTTTTTATGATGTATGAAATAACATCCTAGAGGTACTACTTTATGAATTTTTTCGCATTGTTTTCTTTACTTCCATTACAACTGTGATCATTATGTTCACATCTCATATATCATAATATTAACAATGTTGTCCACTTTTATAATTTTCAGGTTGACAGCTCCAATAATGAAAAGCTTAGTCCATGAGCTTGTTAATGGCCAGACCAAGGACAACATCAAAGATGTAGTCTGTTTGCTATGTATGTTTATCTTTCTCATGTCGTTATTCGCAACTTTTGGAACAACCATTGGATGGAATTTCCTCCAATATGTCGAGGACTTAAAGAATATAAGAAGATATGACTGGGTACAGGCTGTGGTGGACACATTAACACTTTCACTGTGAACCCGTTGTGATACACCACATAAAGTGTCAGGATGTGTCCCAACACTCCAGGTAAGTAGTTACTGTAAAGTGTATATTTCTCGTTATAATGTGACTAAATATAACTAACGTTTGTATTTCTTATAGTATTGATTTTGTGAGAATACAAACATACTTGAGCCATATATGACGTACACATTCCCAATATTTTTGAAATGGGATTTGTACAAATTGGAGAAGAAAACAAGAAATGTTGATTTTAATGACTTCACACCAAGTCAGGTTATACTTTTTCTTTGTTTTAAGTTTTTTTTGGTTGTTCATGGTTGTTCAATTTGTTAATTGTTGTATTATCATACTCAATTTGTTCATGGTTAATTGTATACATTGCAGTTCTTATTGTGTACATTGTAATTGTCATTGTAGTTTTCGATGTGTACATTGCAATTACCATTGCAGTTTTCAGTGTGTACATTGTAGTTTTCATTGTGTACATTACATTTTTCAATACAGTTTTCATTGCAGTTGAACCATATTCTTGTTGTGTAATAAACATTGTAGTTTTCATTATACTTTTCATTGTGTACATTACAGTTTTCATTGTGAACTTTGCAGTTCTCATTGTGATCATTGCATGCAAAAAGTGTTCTCATTGTATTAAGTTTTCATTGTGTACATTGCAGTTTTCACAGTGTACATTGTAGTTTTCATTATGTTCATTGCATGCAGTCAAGGTTCTCATTGCATTAAGTTTTCATTGGGTACATTGTAGTTTTTATTAAAGTTTTCATTGTGTAATTTGTAGTTTTCATTGTGTTCATTGCATGCAATCAAGATTCTCATTATATTTGCTAGTTGTTCTCATTACATTTTAATACATGTTCTCATTAAGTTTTTAGCATTGTCTGTATATTCAGGTTAGAATTAATGAATTGGAAGCCTCTCAATACGAACTCAAAAATTTTTCCAAGCACGAGAAATTAATTAAACAAATAAATAGTAAAATTGTTATGATGACAACGGTGAAGGTTGCCCAAAAGCTGGAAGCTGAACACACTGGATGTGTCGTACAATAAAAAGAAGGTGCCAGCTTTGAGTGAACTGTCACCGTTGAATTTGGACTAGATGTGAACCAAGACCCATCTTTTCATGATATTGGTGCACATCGGATGATGGAAAATTCTGAAACTAAGATAAAATGTGCCCAAATACTCAAAGATGAGCTGAATGGCAGTGATAGTGATGAGAGCATCGGAAAGGATGATGCAAAGGCCATGTTAAGTGATAGCCCTAAAGGAAAAGTGGTAGACAAAGATTTTAATAGGTTCTTGGTGTTGCAGTTGGAATCCCTCATACATAAGCTTCGAATGTATGAGAGAAATCAAGCGGCGAAGGGAAGGCCAAAAATTGAAGTTGGTACCCAAACAGATGAACTACATGATGACCCAAACCCTGAAATCACTACAACATTACATGTCAAGCTGGATAAAAGCAAAAGGAGATCACTCAACTACAAATGGAGGTGGAGGAGCAGAAGGCTATAGTCCAAGAACATAAAGCCAAAATTGAGGAGCTAATGGAAGTTTTAGAGGAAAAGGAAGCACATGAATACACACAAGCAGTTGTTAAGGCTACTGCACGTGGTGAAATCATGTCTGCCAAAGAACCTATGCAAGGAGATGCCCCTAGAGACACAATTGACCAAAACTCTCTAGTGAAAAACGTGAAGCGAAGAGCACCTAGTAAGAAAGGCAAGAAGAAGGATGAGTACGAATATGATAATGGTAATACTCAATTTATCTTAATTGTGTTCATTCGTTTTCATTAAATTGTCCTTAATATAATGAAAACTATAATGTAAACTGTGCATTTCAGTTTACATTGCAATTTTCATAGGAGTATTCATTGTGTACATTACAATTTTCATTGTAATCCAAACTATTCATTGTGTACAATGCAATTTTCATTGCAGTTTTCATTGTGTACATTGCAGTTTTCATTTGGTACTTTACAGTTTTCATTATGTTCATTGCATGCAGTCAAGGTTCTCGTTGTGTTAAATTATCATTGTTTACATTGCAGTTTTCATTGTGTACATTGTAGTTTTCACCACAGTTTTCATTGTCAACATTGTAGTTTTTATCGCAGTTTTTATTATGTACCTTGCAATTCTCATCATAGTTTTCATTGTTTACATTATAGTTTTCATTGTGTTCATTGCATGTAATCAAGGTTCTCATTGCATTAAGTTTTCATTGTGTACATTATAGTTTTCATTGCAGTTTTCATTATGTACTTTGTGGTTCTCATTGTGATCATTGCAAGCAAAAAGCATCTCATTGCACCAAGTTTTCATTACAAATTTCATTGTGTACACTATAATTTTCATTTCAGTGCTACTTGTGTTAATTGGCATACATTGTTAATAAGTTTACAAATAATACGCTTTTGTAACTCTATGTGCAGTTACAAAGAAAAAGAATAGAAAGATAGAAAAAAACTACAAGGCAAACTATTGTTGATGTAGATATAGTGCCACGGCCTAGCAAACATCAAGGGAAAAGGCTCAAAGCAATTCTTTATATTAAGAAGCGGCCTATATTTAGCATCCTAACAAAAGAAGAAAAACAAAGCATTCAAAAGATTTGAAGCGATCGCGAATATGAGTAAGTGTACATTATTTTTGCATAAATTTCACTATGAACAATAATCCATGTTACATTCTATTATTGTAAATTCCACTAACATGATTTTATCTTCATTTTTCAAGAAAATGTATATGGGCTGGTGGAGAGCTTGGGAGTAACATTTATGGTAATGATATACGAGAAATAATTGTTGAGTCTAAACTCTCAATCAACGTAAGTTACTACAAATCGTTGTTCTTCAATAAAATTCCAATTTTTTTTTATTAGTTGTTATGTTATCAAATAGAATATATGTATGACAACAGGTTATTGACGCATATGCCAAAATCTTAATTCGAACCCAAGAATAAATGATTGTCCACATGGGCTTTATAGGCATCACCACAGACGACGTGGAACAATCATACATATTCTCATCACTAACAAACATAACAAGCTATACTTTATTTACTGTTCATTATGTTAAATCCAGTTTTACTCTCATTCAATCACCACTAACTACTACTATCTTTTGGTGCACACATAGAAAATGCTAAAAGATAGAACCGTGGAAGAACGTGCACATCACTTAGATGGGCAAATGAAGGCAGTCAGGCTTAAGAAATATATGTTGTTCCCACTCTGCTATGGAAACCATTGGACAATTATTGTATTTAATACTGAAACTGTAGAGTGAAAATATTATAATTCACTGGAGTGAAAACGGCACGATCCACATCAAGATATAGCAATGCATATGGTGAGTTGGCCACTTAACAATATTTGCATTCGTTGCTTTAGAAGACTGATGTTAATTTGTCCAATGTTTTACATAATAGATCTATCATGGATGAGTACACCCTCAATCACATGGACGACAAAATAAAGGCTGAACAACCTACTTAAAGTGAATTGATAACAGCCTATTATCCTCAACAACAATTGGGCACGTAAGTACGTTGTCTTATATGTTCTTAACACACTTAAAACATAATTTAAAGGTTTAATTTCTTTCTTCTAATGACAATTGTTACAGGGTCGATTAAGGGTCGATCTCGATGTCATAGTCGTTAATGTGGGTGGTGAGGTACTCCACCCGGTTACCGTAGTCATCCATTTTATAGGCCCGGTGCATGTTTTGATAGAAGATTCGAACAAGGTGGGGGACCGGTGGGTCGAATGGACCAAACAGGCCTCCGAGGCGACGAGTGTGCAAGAGGTCGATGCCCATTTGAGCGTAGGGCCATGTGGCGATCACATGGTGTAGGGGGGTCGTGAGCCAGAGCTTGGTGGGGATCGTGGCGTACTCTCGTACCGGAGGTTGGTTACCTTGGCCTCGCTAGGCGGCTCCTCTAGCTGATGGATTGAGACGACACCTTTGAATAGGTCAGGAGGCCATTGGTGTTGAGAGAGAGAGAGAGAGAGAGAGAGAGAGAGACTCGGGGGATGAGATTTTAGAGGGATAGTGGGAAGAGTGTGAGAGGAGAGTGTGAGAAATGGAAGGGCCTTATGGAGTTTTAGGCGTGCGGCATGCGATGAGGCGCCAAAATGGATTGGGCAAGTGCGCGACATCTGGACAGGATGTCCCATCGTGACGCACATCGGGACAAAAATGGGGTAGAGAGTTTCTTATTTTGGCAAAGGGTCCAGCGTCTGGACGTACGTCCGGATGAAGGGGTTGCGCCAGGACAGGCATCCTGATGGCACATGAGCATCCGGATGGTAATGTCCTATCCGGACTATGATCAATGGTTTAAATGATTCACACCTTTTCAAGACGCCGACATATTAATGGTGCGTCTGTAAGTGTCCCGTCGATTGGACTTCCGTCCGAATGGTAATGGGTGCGTTCAGACAGGGTTGCACGGAATGGTGACGTTTGGCGGTTGTGCACTGGTTGACAATTCGAATTATGTCCGAATGGACTGGTGGCAGTGTCTGGACGATGGGTGGCCGGGAATGTCAGAAGTCTGTTAAGATTTGGCCGTTGAAATTTGGTTCCGAACGGTCGGTTATGATGGTCCGTCCGGACGCATTTTTGTGTGTGTGTGTCTGTGTAAAATATCCTAACTTTTTAAAGTTAGAATCTTTACAGGTTTTATGATAGGACTCGATGGATTGAAGTAACTTCTAAGACTCGGTAGGCCTAAAGCGGCTGCCGGAACAAACGACATAGGTGTGGACACCAGACATCTCCACACTGATGATCATGTTACTTAGACATGATAGAAGCAGGGTCAGTTATACTCAGAGTCCTATGAGTTGGATTCCTTGTAGTGCATCCCCCATCTGGTCTTTGGATTGATTAGGCTAGTAGCTCAAGGCATTACGACTGGATGTGTCAACAAGGTCATGGAGAGGAGTCTCAACCCATCCAGTAGGCTTACTCATCCCTCTCTTGACCACCTTGGAGATATGTTTACCTCTACAACAGTAATACACTTTGAAACGTGTGTTGCAGTTGTCTACTAGCCCGCAACAACTTTCTTTGAGGAAACATCTACAAAATCTGTGTCTCTCCGCTCTACCTTTCAAGGCATAGAGACTTCTACCTTGGCATGGTTCTTGCTGACTGGAATTGGGCACACGATCCATTTTATCTCAGCATGCAAAAAGGACAACTCAGCTTAATAGAGTAGTTTAACGTCTTCAGACCAAAAATTTTGAGAAATTTTTTAGAGTTCTACCTTTTCCACTCCCCCTAACTTAAACACAACAATGTCCACATTGGTGGAGTATCCGTCAATATTCACAATGCCTCTGGATTCCCTCCCAGACAAGGCTAAGTTTAACATCTTCAGCCAGACTTGGCTAACCGATTACTCGATTGGCGGGGTTGGATCATATGGTTTAAGATGTTGCCCATTGACATGCAAAAAGTTGCCAGTTTTTGGGTTGAGCAGTTGGTAGGCACCATGTGGGTAGACACGGGTCACCATATATGGGCCTTCCCATCGAGACTGGAGTTTGCCAGGGAATAATCGTAACTTGGCGTTGAACAACCAAATTTTTTGATTGGGCAAGAATGCTTTCCTATGAATATTCTTATCATGAAAAGCTTTCATTCTTGCTTTATAGATTCGGGCATTATCATATGCCTCATTAGGGAGTTCCTCAAGCTCACTGAGCTGGAGTCGTCGGTGGTTACCGGCATTAGGCATGTCAAAGTTGAATGTTTTCACTGCCCAATATGCTCGATGTTCTAGCTCTACTGGTAGATGACACGGTTTACCAAAGATTAAACGATATGGAGACATTCCAATTGAGGATTTGTAGGTAGTTCAGTATGCCCAAAGGGCGTCATCCAGCCGTTCGGACCAATCTTTTCTATCAAGACGGACAATTGTGGTCAGAATATTTTTGATTACCCTATTCGACACTTCGACTTAGCCACTTATTTGAGGATGATATGGGGTGCTACCTTGTGTTGTACCGAATAGCGTGGAAGTAGGGCTGAAAAATATTTGTTCAAAAAGTGTGTACCGTTAACGCTGATGATTGCTCTTGGGAAACCAAATCGAGAAAAGATGTTACTTTGTAAGAATTTGACCACCACTTTGTGATCATTTGATTTGGTAGTTGTGGCTTTGACCCATTTGGATACATAGTCGACTACTACTGAAATGTATTCATATCTAAAGGATGGTGGAAATGGTCCCATAAAGTCGATGCCCCAAACATCGAAGATTTTGACTATTAAGTGTTGGCCCAGGTATGCAACCTGAGGGGGGGGGTTTAATAGGTTTACTAGCAAACTTAGCCGATTTTAAACTCTTTTACAAAATTCTAACACTTAAACAATTAATA
>JAUZSS010582928.1:0-20779 GCA_035668195.1 Sarracenia psittacina
AAAAGAAGGATTTTTTTAGTCCTCTGCCTTGGTCACCTGCTTTGTGAGCGAGAAGAGTCATCTTTTATTGGGGAAAGCCGGGCTCTCATTATGACTCCAGCCTCCACGCATGAAATGTTGGCATGCATGTTCCGACATCCATCGTCTATAGTGCTTGCTTTTTCCGATCATTCAATACACACGGAGAAGAGAAGAGGGAAAGATTTAAACATTAGTAGCTTATTCAATCCGATCGGGAATAGGATAAATAATGGAATAGGAAGAAAAGTCCCTCTCCGACAATAGGACTTGAAGGCTTAGCTCTGCGAGCCTGCCGCTACGCTCCTTCACCTCGTAAACTCGGTAAAGCGGCAACGAGAAAGAACCTTGCCTTACTAATCTCTTTCGAGATAAAGGTTATTACAGAGGTGAAGGCACCCATCTGGCCTTTGAAGGAAGGCTAGTCACTCCCGCTCTACTTCCTGAAACTAAGGAACTGGCTTTAGATCGGCTCATTTGGAGGGAATAAAGATGAATCGATAGACTTATGCCTCCTTACCTCTGTGATAGCCTATTGATCCAGTTTACGAGGCTTTCAGTCTACGATAGCTAGTTACAGATGATAAGGATAGGCTAGTTTCAGATTAAGCAAGTTTTGAATAGTTGGAGAGGTGGTTGTCTTATACCATTCGTGCCTAACTGACTTTTTAAAGCAGACAGATGTCCATTCAAAATGAATTTATAAAGTGAGATTCATATTATTGATATCCCACTAGCTCATGTGCAGCTGATTCAATTGATAACATCACAGCTGATACGACAAGACCGGTTATTCACTCACCAACAACAGCGCATTCAATAGCAGCATTCGATGCCTACTCTTTATCCGGGTATGAGTTTGAAGTTCAAAATGGTTAGCCCTCTCAATCTTCCTTAGGCGCATGTCTAAATCAGAATATACCATGTAGCTTTGACAGCTACGTGCTGGCTTTTTCATTCTTCCCTACCATCCCGCCATTCCTGACCTGAGGAAGAACCTCGTCTCGGGAGCTCTGCTTAGCAAACATGGCTTCAAAACGGTGTTCGAATCTGACAAGTTTGTACTCTCTAAGAGATGTCTATGTTGGCAAGAAGGTTAAGCGGGCCGAGACTCGATCTTGCTTTCCTGCGTTCCATTTGGAGATTTCCTCGTTCGTGAAGCTCTTCACCTGAACTCATAGTGAAGGGGCTACAGTGGGGTGTTATGGCCCGAGAGGATTAGATAGGCTTTGGACCCGATGAATAAAATCTATTCGGGAACTTATTTAGATCAGTTTGAAAGGACCCTACTAGGTCCCTATTTCACCACATACTTTTCGCTCTAAGTTAGGGTCGACTTTCCAAGTCGTGTGAAGGGAAGGCTAAGCGAAGAATCTTCGCAATGAGAAACTATGTAAACCAAAGGTTGCTGAAACCGGTCCATGATTGGTTGATGTCCATTTTAGGGCGGATTCCAATGGATGGAATCTTCCAACAAACAAAGCCTTTGGATCAGCTAGTTGGCGAGATGACACTGTTTTCATTCGATCTCAAGTCTGCCACCGAAAGGTAAACGCTTGTGACGCTCTTTGAGATCCTATTCGATCAGTTATTCGCATCTTCGTGTGTGAATTCATGTCTAGCGTACAATGTGTTTCATGCTCCCGGAGACCTTTTTTGAATCTATCATTCGTTGCTGGTCAACCTCTAGGATACTCTTACCTCTTTGCCCCTGTTCGCCCTATCACATCACATAGTGGTGTGGTGGTGTGCCAAAAGAATGAATCCAGGTCGCCGCTTTCTTAAGTATGCAGGTACTAGGCGATGATGTGATAATCGCTGATGAAGCGGTAGCTAAGGTATACGAATAAGCCCTTTCTGACTTGGGAGTTACGATCAGTAGACAAAAGTCAAAAGTTACGGATTTCCCGAACCGGAGCGGGTGAGTTCTCCAAACGATTCAGAGTTCGGGGAATGTCTGTCTACTCCTTGTGGCCCCTGTTGAAGTGAGAATCAAGGGACGAGGCAGTTTCAAATTGCATATGAGATGACTGATCACTCTACCCCTATTGTTGAGACTCATTGGAGGATCGGGTCTACTGACCGTCAGTTGGTTATCTTTGGTTATCTGTGGGCTCCCCATCATGATATGGTAGATAAGGGATTGTATCCCAAGGTACCCATACTTCCCGATCCATATGGATTCGGATGTGTACGTGTCCTTGCTTTTTGGGCTATAGCTAAATGAAGGTGTCGATGGCAACGAATACTTGGTTCTGGCCGACGGCCTAACCCAGCTACGGGCAGTAAGAGGGAGACCCGTCCTGGCACATTGGCCTGCTCCTAGTTTTCCGACAAAGAAAGTCAAAAAAGATCGGTGCCGCGGGGAGATCGCGAACCTTTGTCCCCTTGACCTTAATGGTCCTCAGTGAAACTGGGGAACATAGTTCTTTATCTGATTTCGTCGTCTAGTTGTTCATTCAACCAGACCGTCAGATTAAGGCAGTTACGTCCCATCTTTCCTGCCAATTCTAAAACAGAGAATCCTTTTGGTAGAGGCCCCTCACTCGGGCTTTGGCTTTGTTGTCAACATTTGCTTTGGTTTGGATGCACATCTTTTGTCCTTCTTCCACCACATGAGCGTACGAAACTCTCTGCTTCCAATTCGACGTCGACAATGAACTCAGAACGTCAGGGATTTTGGCATGGTGCTTACTCTAATTAAGGATTTTCCTTTCTTCCGGGTACACATTGGTAAATAAAACACAAACACAGGAAGGGAATTCAACAAAGAGGGGATCGTCAGATCCGTGTCCAGCGGCTACCGCTTCCTTATCAATCGGCGAAGCCTACCTCTACTTTCGAAGGATGACTCGGATACATATGTATCTGAGATATAGCTAAAGGGAAACGTCGATGGCAATGAGTACTTGGTTATTATGACCGACAGCCTAACCCAGCCACGGGCAGGGAGAGGATTGGTAGCCTTTTATCCAGCTAGTCCTCAACGAACCATCAAATAAAATATGAAGCTTTAGCGCCGAAAGGCCTAAGGTTTCGTCCTTCCATATTGAGAGGTTCCCCGCATTCACATGGGCTAGTTACCTGATGAGTGGTACAAATATTATGAAGAAAGGTATCTTTGACTAAACCTGTTGAATCTGGATAAGTGTACCTTCGTACAAGATCTCAAATGATGACAGTCGAGAAGGTGCGTCGATCATTTCTATCAATATGGAATCTCCGAACGACCTTTCTATCCTTATCCCGTATCTCCTTTTTTTCTCATTCTCCGGAAAAGGTAAGGCTATGAAGCCCTTCCTTCAGCTGGTTTTGGCTTGCCCCTTTACTAGCTCTTAAGCCCAAAACACGCTCTTTCGGAGTCGCTTGCTACTTTCAATCAGAATCAGAATCGGAGAGCACTTTTAGTCTGCGCTGGTGCTCTGATCTACGACCACCCTCCTATCAACCAAGAAATGGAAAAACATCTCGTAATTTATTTAACCATAAAATAGATGCATAGACTTATCTGGATCTTAATACGTATATAAGGTTCATAGGTGGAGGGGAACGGAAGATTCGTAAGTCGATAATAAGATTATAAACCTCGACCTATTCTGACTTTTGAAAGGAAAGCTACCACCTACCCCTCACTTGAAGCCCCCGTAAATTCTTGGATTTCTCGCAATATGATGAACCTATCTTATCTGAATCCCTCCAGGCAAATCTTTCTTCTCCAGCCTTTTTTTCGATCTCCATTCTCTAACGAATATCTCTTTTCCAGAAATCAAACTCTTGTCAGTCTAATCAATGGCATCTTTTTCTTACCTTTCTTTTCCTGGAAAGACACTTGTCTCGGTCTTAAACAGAGCCTTTCGCCTGAGGCGCGCTAGCTTCACTCTTAACCTGCATTCTATGAAAATGATATGAATCGACTTCCTTCATTTTCTATAACTATAAAAAAACCCAACTCGAAAGACTCAATCTGACTTGTCTATCCTGAGATTGGTAGAAATGGGTATGAATTAGTATTCTAGAATTTGGAACAGGGTCACTCTCTAACCGAAGTCACGAGAGTTAGAGTTTGGTATTGAAAATCTACCTTGCGGTCAGTCTCGCTACCTCTTCTTTAGTTGCCGTCCACTACGATCAAGTTTTATACCTTTTAGCGTCAGATGATGTTGAGGTTCTTTCTTGTCCAAGTGAAAAAGGTAGGGAAACTCCGTTCTACTTCCCACCCGGGAACGAATCCAATCTCCCTGCCTCCGGGTTCTTACCTATTCTATTATTTGATCCATGACGCGTCAGAGAAAAAGAGGTAGGCGGCGTTCTCGTACTGAACTATAAAGCACGAAAATAAAATCCTGAGACTACTTGACTTTATTATACTAGCTCACTCGGGCTTTGGACTCACGGAACCACCTCAATAATTTTGGAGCTACCTCTTTCTCAGCTTCAGGCCGGTCTCCTCTCTTTTTTATCTACTCTTTCTTGGACTTCATTGTGCCGCAAGCCCTAATTGACACAGGGTGTTCACATCCTTTAAATTTAACAGTCAACATCAAGGAGTCGGAGATGATCCAAGGCCGCTACCTGCCAAGTACTAGAATAGTCACCTCACCTCTCTTTCTTACCCGTTCTTATTAGTATCCATCTCTTATCCCGCTCACTAGAGTTGTTCCGAACGACCTTATCTATATTAGGTATACTCTTCCTCATCTTTCATTATTCATATTTTATGTCCTGGAAAGTGATTCAATGGAGGTCCCTCCTTGATCAACAGCATGGCCACCCCAGAAAGAGCCCTTTCTATTCTATCTTATTACTCTGAGAAGCTCCCCTTTCATACCCGTGCCTGTTTATATTTACTTAGGCAAGCATTAAGACCAAATCTATTTGTTGATAAATAGGATAGAGGTAAGCTGCTCTAACTTATAAATTGAATCTCATAGATAGACGAAAGCCCTTTCTTGTCTTTTTCAATCTGGATCTTACTCAATCACAGGTTGCGGAGCTTAAACGCTCCAGAAAATGGATTTCTTTAATTATTCTTTATAATCGAGATACCGTGGAAGTTATAGAGAAGTCTAACTAATTGAAAGCATCTGAGCAATGATGATTCTATAGTCCAGTTCCTTCCTTTCCTTTGCCGGACGGACCATCCTAGCCGTGTCTACCAAAAGGAAAAGTGATGTAAGTCGATTCTTTCTTGTATCATAGGAGAGAAGGCAACCACTTTTGAACCGTCGATCTTTAGGATCGTTCGCCCCTACTTAGTCTTACCGTAGGCTTGTTCCTCATCTACGTCACTTTGGTGTAAAAAAAGTGTGAAATTTTTGAGTCTCCGGAACTTATGGTACCTGTTTTTGCTCCTTGCTTCTGGTAGAGGAGTTCAAGATCTGCTGCCAAAGCAGATCTATTAGATATATATTGACTCTTTTCTCTTTTCTGGAGAAACCCTTTCTTACCCTGCCTTTGGACTCTCGCAAGCCAGGGAGGTACCGATTGATGTTCCATAAAAATGTTCCCTACCTAACCGTATACTAAGATGGCCCGCCCTAGCTGTCTCGAATGATTAGCCTTCTCGTCCTTCCTCATTCTACGATTACTAATATGCATCTCCCCGTCCCTTACGCGTCCTTTGGAAAAAGAAAGAAAGCCCCTATTTGATTGAGTAAGGGAAAGGACACTTCACATCTGCTTTAAGAAGGCGAAATCCGAGCGAATTAGAATCCCAAAGTCCCCACCCTTTAGACTCGAGGAGCCACTCTTGCAATCGGTTTCAGCCACTAAAAGATCAAAGGAGGAAATTAAAAAAAAAAAGAATACAATCATCGGATTCTGGGATCACCAGCCTATCGAACCAAACCATTTGTTGTTGCAGAACCCCAATGGTTACCAAGAGAGCGGCTCTCTTGATACGAACCGATCAGGGAGAAGAATCTGCCTGCTTGCGATAGTTGACTTAAGCCAAAACGCGGTTTGCCAATTTTGTCTGCCCTTGGGCGGGTAAGTCAGACCATAAGAAATAGGGGGCACTCGCTGTCATAAAGTAGACGTGGGCAAGAAAACACGAAAGCAAAGTATGCACCTCCAGGGTCCCCTGAATCATTTTTTTCATCAGAAAAGGGCCTCCCTTTCGTGCAGAACCTGGTGGATAGGACAAATAGAGGTTCTCTCCTCCAATGTGGGGTAGGTTCCATAGCCCCAAGACTTCAACTTCAACAGTGTTCAGGTCCATTATCGACGAATCCAATTTGCTAGGGAAGGTTTCCTGCGAAATAGCTATGCATGCTCATCTCCTTTGTTTATACTCCACTGAACTGTGTGTACCTTGTATAGTGAGAGTGAGACACCCTTAGGGTAAGGAGGAACGGGAGGGTATGATATTTGGTACTCTTGAAAGTACAACAGGGCCTCGCTGGTTCCTTGATAAGAGCTTCTTTCCGTCCTTTCCCACTATTGTTCCAGAACTCGAACTTCTCGGTTAATCATAAGCCCAGGTCAATCGCTCTTGCTGATGCTAGCGGTAGTGCTACTTCAAATGGTTCTACTTTCGCTCGGTCAACGAAGTAAATTGAATGATTCAAGGTTAAGGATTTGGGGATTTGGAACTGAGCGGAGAAGAAGCAGGAGATGCGGATTCTCCCGATGATGCTTCCTCCTCATATTCACTAGAATGAACCCCCTAGGGGGTTTACAAAGATTAAATAGGAAGCCCATTCCCGAATAGACAGAGAGGAGTTCACACCGACCGCTACTCTGTTGTTTCGCCCTTCTTCAACAAAGGCGGATCTAGAACTGTCACCTTCCTATTGTATTGAATAGCGAGATAGAGTCAAAGTCAAGCATTCCAATTGTCTAGAGACAGAGTGACCATGGAGAGTTGCCTACCCCACCCTCGGGTCATGAGCCGGCTTAAGCCCTAAAGTTCCTTCGCTTCCTTATATATAGCCTTCCACCAACAAAAGATTCAAATTTGAACCACAGACAGGTATTCCCGATTAATTGCTTTATGAGTCTCTTAAGTTTAATGAAAAGCAATTATGGTGAATATCTCTGCGTAATGATCTGAGATAAGCATCGCACTTGGGAGGTATAAGCATTTCGATGTCTTCATACACGAGGCATCTGTTTTCTGTTTATGTTTTTTCTATTATATTTGTTGTGGTGTTTATTAAGAGGCATCATGTCTTCCAGCAATTCAAAAAGTACGTTGTGTCAGAGTTGAAAACATTGTCTGACTCTGTAAATGTACACTGAGCAGAGATACTTGAAGGCTACAAAGCTGTCACAGCTCCATCAGAGGAAGATAAGAAAAGCCAGAGATCCTTATATGCTCAGTTCGAGGCTGTAGCCGACCTGAAATTCACTTATGACCTGTCAGAACTATGGAAATCAGAAGCGGAGTGGCGATCGACGTGCAACAGATATTTTGAATTTGATGGTAAAGTACGTTTTCATCCACTACAGGGAAAGAAAGATTTCTGCAAACTGATATCTAACCGGAGTTCTTGGTTGATGGTTTCATTTTATTAGAGAATCTAATTCCTGATGCTTCTTGTTCAGCAATCCATCTCTCCGTGTAGCATATATCGATGAAGTTGAGGAGAGGGAAGGTGGTGGAAAGGTACAGAAGGTATACTATTCTGTATTGGTCAAAGCACTCGATAATCTTGATCAGGTAACGTCCTCTTCACTCTTGAGCAGAAACAATGGTTATCTATTGTAATCAAACTTTGATTGCCTTCCTGTTTTATTCCTCTAGGAATCTACCGTATAAAATTGCCGGGCCCAGCAGTGGTAGGAGAAGGAAAGCCTGACTACAATTCTGGGTGTTCGTGAGCATATTTTCACTGGAAGGTTGGATCATCATGTTCTTTATCTGGGAGCTATGAGCTGATCTGTGACATTGGGATTTTCATAATATATAATATGCTATTAATTTCTACTGCAGTGTTTATTCTTTGGCTTGGTTTATGTCAAATCAAGAAACGAGCTTTGTGACCTTAGGTCAAAGAGTTCTTGCAAGACCTTTGAAGTCAGTTTCTTCTGTATTTTTTTAGTCAGTAATTTATTTATATAGGTTTCAATTCAACACTGAGACGTAGGAATATCACACACCATGAGTATCTCCAAGTGGGAAAGGGGAGAGATGTTGGCCTCAACCAAATCTCTCTTTTTGAAGCAAAAGTAGCCTGTGGTAATGGGGAGCAACCGCTAAGCCGGGATATCTACAGATTAGGCCATTGTTTTGACTTCTTCATTTATTTTATGTATTTGAGAGAGTGGCAAAGCTACTGCTTCAAAGCTTTCGACGAAAAGGAGCTCCCCTCTCTGTCCATACTCGACTTCGCTGTAATTCCATTGAAAAAGCCTCGGCGTCCAAGGGTGGACGAAAAGAACCAAGACGAGGGGAGGCGGACCTTCAATCTCTTTACGAATAAGAATCTCAGTTGCAATAGGGTTGAAACGCGCTTCAGCCCGGAGGAGGAGGAAAAGATCTCGTGGCAGCTCCAATTATTAGGCCACCCTAAAAACATTCACTTACTGAATGTATGGCGGAGCCAGGACCCCAACCTAGGGGACTACGCCACCTGGCCCCTGGAGATGTCCTTCGAAGGAATACCAAAATTGGAGGAGACGCCCACCATGTCGGGCAAAGGCCTACCTATAGTTCTGAAGCTCGACAACGAGCACGAGCAGACGGAAAGGGATTGGATTGGGAAGGCTATGAAGAGCTCTTAGCGGCTGAGCAAGAAAGGGCTCAGAATGGGCAGTTGAGACCTTATTCAATCAGATTCGCACACTCAGGGGACAATGAGTGTTGGGATACCTACGAGGGGCGGTAGAGAATGAAGATAGAGAAGCAACTGAAGATGGAGAAGCAGAAGTAGGCGGCTTACTCGGGGGAGCAAGAGTTCTGGGACAAGAATGATTAAAGGAAAAGGGCGAGTTCCGCAGTAGGCTTGCTCGGCTGAATGGAACTCAAATTGGAGGAGAAATGCGAGGATTGGAGCGACTAGAGGAAGAGCTCAATCTCAGGTAATAGCAGACGAAGACGCGTCTTATCGTCTGCATCTATAACGACTTCTATAAGGGAACAACCGGGATACTATCCCCTTTCTATTCTTTCTAGTAGCTAGTAGCTCTCTTCTTTCCTATTAGCTCGTAGTTCCCTTCCTCTAGTAGCTAGTGGGAATAACCTGAGGGAACTTGCTACTTGCCTTTAGTGCTGCTAGACGAAGAGCGTAGGATAAGAAAGAATATCTCTTAGGTTTAGGATGGTAGCTTCACTTGCTTAACTTACTGGTAGTTGCATAAGGACTCTAAGCCCAATGGGATGTTTCCGCTGTCCTATTAGCTAGATGGTTTTGAGTAGCTAGCTTGCCTTTAGGGTTATAACACGATAGGGGGTGAAAGTCAGAGAAGAGCTAGTAAATGGGATTAGTTACCAGGCACTATCAATAAAAAAGTCTACGTAGCGTAGTGAGTGCTTCCCAGGTGGGGATCGTGAACCTATCTATTTCCCTGCTAGTGCACTAATTGAAGGCCCGTAGGGAGAGAAGGCGGATAGCTAGCCTTAGTCTTTCCCCTATCTATCGGACTATCTTCTTTCTTCTTATCTTTCCTATCTGGTTCTAACCTTCCAGTCAACCAGGTATTCTGCTTAGAGTTATAACAGCAGGAAATACATTGAATCACTTGCTTGGGGATATCCTACGTGCAGGTAGGAACTCTCTTACCTTACTGCCTTGAGTTCCATAGCTTCCTGTCTTAGGCAAGGCACGTTGTTGGTTTCCGAGAGGCAACCTTTCTCTATATTGAATTCGTCCCAAGAAATCGATTTTTTATTTTGATTTGGGCGCACACCACCTATTCTCATCTAAAATGATCGACGAGCGACTAGGAACAGGCTTGAATACAGAAAGAGATTCGTACTCTTTGCGCTTATTTACCAATTAGCTTATTAACAAACAAACACAACCATGTTCGCTTACCCCTTTGCCTACCAATGATACAGGAAGGCTTACCTCAGACCCGAAGCCCCTATAATTGCTTCCACAGAAGAGGCGAGAGGGAAGATTCACTTCTGACAAGGGATTGGCTAAGATTTGAGATTTTCTTTTGTCTCTCCCATTTCTGTGACCAAAATAGCTTTGACTTATTCGACTAGACGGGGAAGGTCTGTCCCTTCTCCACTGGAAGAAAGTAGATGATCACGTAGAGCGAATGAATCAAAGAAAGGGAAACTTCTCCATCCCAGAAAGCGGAGTGACTTGTTGAATCTTTGAATAGAGAGCCCATTAACCAGACAAGCTGGAGGAGACAAGCTACCTCACAGAAAGGATGACGAAGGGCCAGTTGACGCAGCAAGCTAGAGCTATGAAACCGACCCTTTCTCATTTAACTCGTCGGATTATGAATGAGATATTCAGACGTCAGCTTGAAGGCTAAAATTCCGTTATTCTGTCTAGGTTCCTTGTTGGAAGGCCGGGTTTAGGCGTTTTAGGGCCTTTGAAACTGCCTATAATGGGGGGTGAGATGCCTTAAACTCGAGGGTTGGATAAGCAAACCTGGCCAAATAATCACTATTTCGATTGAAGCTCTGCCGCGGTGACCCAATTCTCAAATTGGAATATACAGATAAGCGAGAATGCCCTTTCTGACAGGGCTGCGTCCTCACGAATGCCAAACTTCGTAGCTCAGCTCATCTGGGATGACCAAGCTCCAGGGAGGTTTTTGGTTCTGGGGTTGGAGATGAAGTCAAATCCGAGTTGGATCAGCTTGGATAGGGATTTCAAACTCTAAGAAAGGCAAGGCAAAATGCCAATTGATTCGGTTTTCTCGAAATCAACGAGTGGACTTGAAATCATAGATCCATTTTGTGATCCACGCGACTCAAAGAAGAATCCTATTTCTTACTCACCCAGTGCTGTTCTGATTTCATTTCAAAGATCTCGCTCGCTGTCAAAGCGCATTTTGTGAAGTGTTCTCCTGTCCCTGTCACCTGAGATAAAGTCAACTGGCAACCGTGATCGGAGTCGTGGCTTTCGTGGTTTGAAGATTCATTCGACAGAGAAGGGCGTGTTGGTTGCCGATACCGAGGTTGAATGAATCATTCCACCTGAACCCACAGGACGAACCAACAGCAAAAGTAGAGTTTGGCACAGGTCAAAGGGGAAAGCAACGAGGAATTCCAAAGTGGAAAGGAAAAGGGCAGTTCCAAACGAAGGACCCAGTCTCAAGGGGCAAGCTTCCCGGTGTCCAAGTGTCAAGTCCCGAGGGCTTGTGTCCGCCGAAAGCTGCCTTTTTTCTTGTTTGCCTTTCCTTGCAATGAACCGAAAGGTGAGAGGCAGGGCTCGGTCTCAAGGTTCAAAGTCACTAGTCAGTCCAACTGCACGAGTGAAAGGCGAAAGTAAAGATTACGTGCAACCAGGTGTAACGTGTCAAAGGTCACCGAGTTGTCGGAAAGGGGAATAGGTTGTTTTGCGCATCCAACAACTGAAAGAGTTTGCGGAGAAGGGTTGAGTTGCGTAATAGCAGATTCGTAGGTAAATAAATCGTTGGATTTGAAATCGAACTCTCCACCTTGGGCGGATAGGAATGGAAACTTTAAAAAGTCCGCTCTTCTCTCCTCGTGATCGAAGCTGACCCCAGAAGTTGGGTATTCCTTCTTAAGAGGACACTAAACCTCCCGATCTTGCTAGCCGGGCTCAGTCTTTCAAGATTCAATCTTTCCCCTTCCCTCTCGCCTCTTCTGTGGAAGCATCCTTAGGGAGGTCAAGTCCATATAAGAGGACTAGCCACAAGTACTGAGACAATATCTAAAATCTTTGCAATTATTCACTTTTGGGATTTTAACCCACTTCCGGGAATAAGGCAAGTCAGATATTTCACACAAGCTTGGCACCTAGGAATAGGCGTTTTATGGATGATTCAAGCCCTGCGCACTCAAAGGCGAGAACGAAGTAGCGATTGCTCGTCCAAATGGTTACCACCAAATCAAGAAAAATTGTAATTATATGTATTTAATTTATACCTCAATCAGCCCTTGAACACCTTCGAAAGAAAAAAGAAGGAAAGCACCCATCTCAAGTGCCGGGGTTCCTCTTCTCATTCGCCATTCGTGATGGTTCGTGGAAATTTCATAAGATGCGTAGGCGGACTAGCCCAAATGGGAAGTCTAATCTTCTTTCTGCTTGCTTCGTCGTTGTGAAATAATCTTGTGTTACACGCTTCTGGACAGAAATTCTTTATCAATACCAATCTTGGCTTAAAGCTCTGCTCCCTTCGAGATAGGACTCAGTGGCCTCTTCAATGGTGCTACTTATGCTTATAGTTTCGGTCAGAAGATTGCACCTTTTGACCCAACCCAAGGAAGACGACCACATCCTTCTCCTTTACCTGCCTGGGCAAAGCATTTAAAAAAATTATTTCAATCTGGATTTGTTTCAGGCTTTACATATCCATTTCAATTAGAATCTGACCACCCACTGACTCCCCTTTTCCTTTCGCTCGTGATCGAGCCACCCGAGGCTTCTCGACTGCTTTTATTCTAAATTATAAGAAATTCATATCCATTTCTCACGATCAGCTTCGGGAAGTTATTTTCTATTTATTATTAGATTTCTGGTTTGCAATTACCTTGGCATAGAGTGAGGGTCAATTCTTGCTGAAGTGCCGGTTCTTCCAAGATTCCTTTGCATTTCTCGTGCACGAACTACTTTCTTTTAGTTTTAGCTTTGACTTCACACTTCTCCATATTTAGTTTCTACTAATGGGTAGGCTACTCTAATCTTCCAGGATCACCTAGTTCCATCATTTGATTTGCTTTTGTTTCCTCGTCGAGACAAAGCATAATGATAAGCAATGGAGATCCATGAAGCCATGATAGAGTTTGCACCTGATTCATACAGAAGGACGATAGCCTTTAGTACAAATTCCTTATAGTTATAGTAAGTGAATTATGACCCGACTTTCACCTCCGAAGAGGGATCCTGTTGATGTCAAACTCTTCCTCGAGAAGGTAACATGAAACCAATTCGATCTACAAACTAGAACAGGAGGCCCGCTACGAATTAGACCATGACCAGGTATTTTATGTTTTGTTCCGTAAATAAGGCTCACTAGCCCAGCCCCAACTAACAATATAAGCATCGATTGCAGGCCGGTTCATGTAGGCGGCGAGAACGCAATGGCAATGAAGAAAGATAGATTGTAAGTAGTTGCTCACGAAGCGAAGATATTTAGTCACTTGTAGCCCATGAAGTACCCCTCCTCGATACGGAGGCTGACTTCATATCGATAGTGCAAAGGCCTGGGCCCAGCAACCAACCTCTTTAAAATATGAATTAGCTGCCTTTCCTACCTTCTTTTTAACTGGAAAAGGGCATTCATATTTGCGTATGAGCCCTTTGTGAACCTTCCTGAAGGTTTTGAATTGTTGTGGCTGGAGATTGACCATTACTAGGTCTCCTTGTTTGTACTCTACAGGCCGTCTCTTAGTGTCTGCCCATTTCTTCATTTTCTTAGCGGCTTTCTCTAGGGTCGACCCGCTCTTTGAAATTCTTGGCGAACTTGTAGGCGGCCGGGCTTCGACCAGTGGGGATACGAGCTAAAGTGTGAGGCGTAAGGGGTTGCTGTCCCGTGACCAACTCGAAGGGGCTGTGATGCGTCGCCTCGCTGTGCTGCAAGTTGTAACAGAACTGGGCTAAATCCAACAAATGTACCCTGGTTAGCACTTACGAAGTGTCTTAGGTATTCTTCCAATTCCAATAGGGCGTTACCGTCTGCCCATCCGTTTGTGGGTGGAAACTGGTGGAGAAGTGTAGTTCCGAACCCAAAAGACTTTTGTCCAAAATCGTCCTGTGAACCGCTCACTGATGATGTTCCGTGGAATCCCCCAGATGACGTTCTTTAGGAAAAGCTTTGCTGCCTCTTCAGCCGTGCAATCTGTCGGGGCTGCTATGAACGTGGCGTACTTGGAGAACCTGTCTACTACCACCATGATTGACCCAAATCCATCCACTTTAGGCAAGGCCGAGATAAAGTCCATGGAAATGCTTTCCCAAGGTCTCCCTGGGATTGGTAGGGGTTCCAACAGACCTGCTTGTTTCTGGTGGTCTACCTTGTCTTGTTGGCAAACAAGGCAGGTTCTTACGTACTCCTCCACCTCTTCTCTCATATGGTGCCAGAAGTCTCCTTCTTCGAGTAGGGCTAAGGTACGCCGCTGCCCTGGGTGTCCTGCCCACTTCGTGTCATGGCATTCTTTTATCAATTCGAATAGCGGCCATTAAGCTTCTATTCTACTCTTCATGGCCGCTATTCACACTATCACATTATGTGGTATGTGGGTGGCCGCGGACAGGGGTTTACCCTGGGCGTACATTCCGAGATTATGCTCTGCTTGGTAATAATATTGCCAATGCAGGTCATGAGGTCGCGGTAGAGGATCGCAAGACTCTCTCAGATTTGGGAGTTTAAAAATAGAAATATAAATCATTGATCTCCCAGTCTGGGGTGTGCGAATTCGCCAACAGAGTCCTAGTGCTTAATATGCGTGGGGATGTGTTTCCACTACCCACCTATATTATGTTACTGGTTCAGTCCACCTTAGGTCTAGCACCTATCAAGGCTAAGTAAAATCTGCCTATGTGGATTGTATTTCGAATTGGTAGTGCCGGATATAAAGTAATGATGAGGTTGCACTCAATCCGCTCTCGTAGCTGGAAGCGGGTATGGGTCTTCTCCAGAGGGACCGGATTATATACCAAGTCTTTCCTATTCTCCTAGGCTACCTGCACATCTTATTCGCGAAGAAAAGGCAGCGAGCCTCGCTTAGTAGACGGCCGACGGACAAGGACCGCTTCTTGTTCTCGCCCTTCTCTTTTGATTTTCTTCTTCTTTAGTCTAGGATTCTAAAGAAGAAGCTACTGAATCAGCGCAGGGCAAAAGCAGGAGAACTGTACTAACCTGACGACGGTTACTTTCCTTTCTCAGGGCTAGGCAGGAGAAGAAAGAAGGTCCGGGTCTTCCATCTAATGAAGGGAAGCGAAGGTCCCCCTTACTCCCTACCTATTCTCTCTTAAAGCAAATGGAAGAGGTTAAGAACTATTCAATGTAAACCGTAGCAGTTACTCTCACTCAATGGAAATCTTCGCCTTTTGGGAATGAAGATGGATGAGCAGTGAGCCTGGAACTGATGAGGGGGAAGATGGAAGCGATCACTATACTGGGGGGGGAATTCACTGGGAAGAAGGTAGCATAGAATAGTTATAGGTATTTTTCCACCCTTCTACCCACTACCAATCGTGACACGCGCACGTACTATTTCCCCAGCTTCTTGATTGGCACCGAAACTTCTTACTCTATTAAGAGATAACTTTGATGTCAGGAAAAGAGCCAATGCGTCGATAGCAGGGTAAGGACTCTCCCGTCGTGCTAGCCTAGTCAGCCCGAATCTTCTTTCTTTTGCTTTTTAAAGACACACCGTCAACTGGCGTATCCCGAAGATACTTTGAAAGCGTCCTGGTGTGCTTCTTCAACAATATATTTGTTTGGAATTGGAAAATAAAATAGTAGCTGAGTTCTTTACTCAAAAAGACATGGGAATAGGATTTTTTCATTGTAACTTGGGGCTTTCGGTCTGTCTTCCCCTGAGACTTTTCCTTTGCCCCGTGGGAGAATGATTCCTTGCATCTACGAATCAAGGACGATTCTGCGCATTAAGTCTTGAAAGACATTCCGAACCTTCTTATACGAGCGTAGCACTTCAAGTCTCAGCACCTCGTTGAAATAGATATCAAACCAATCCTATTATATACGATGAATGTGCAGCTAGGAGAGCTAACTAAGACTAGGAGCTGATTCTATACCAGAAAAAGCGGATTCTGGGCATCAATGCACTAACTCCTTCGCTGTCTTGCTTGCCTTTTTTGCTTGCTCCTTCTTGCACCTCCCCTGCTGCACCACTCCTGTTTGCTTTCTTGCTTCCTTATTCCAGATTCGCTAAACAGAAGATCTAGATTTCAAAGAAGGGAAGCTAAGAGGTGAGTAGCCAAGATTCTCTTCTGTTATCACCCCAAGGAAGCTTTGAAGCTATTCGTCTTTCCTTTCCTAAACATAAGGGGATTAAAAAAGGGTCTACTAAGAGGAGGCAACCCGCCTACAGAATAAGTAAGCCCGACCGGCGAACTGTTCGTCTGTTTGACACCGAGGATCCCCTTTTATAGCGTTAGAATGAGTCAAGGAAATCCTCTGTTATCAAATCGTCTGTGCTCACGAATCGGCTGTTTGAAAGAATAAGCTGTTTTCGGAATAACCGCTCTTAGTACGAATCCCCTCTTTAGGAAAGGAATGGCTATATGCTTAACACAGGGAAGTCGGACTGACGTACCTCGAAATCCATAGTCGAAGAAGTCGACAGGAAAGAGAGAAGTCGAAGTGGACAAATCAATCCGGTCAATAGGGTCTTCGGGAGGAATTTTTCAAGTAGAAGAAGGAAGGGATTACTGTAAGATGGAATGCTTGCTGTCAGGCAGAAATGCACATAAGGAGCTCTTTGAAGTCAAGTCGAAGTTCAGTCGATCCCTGTGGGGCTTAAGATCGAGGGTACGTCAACTCCCATTAGAGCTATTTATGTTATGCCTAGTTGTTGTTCCCCTTAAAAGCCATCTCTATCAATCTACGCTCATTTCCCACTAGTTTTGTCTGAAAGCTGAAGTCGAAGACAAGAAAGCAGAAGAGGTAGTTCATATCCGACTTCACCGATCTAGTCAACCGGACAAGCAAGAGAGTTATCACAACCCAGTCTTTATTCTTATTATGCTTCTCTGAAAGCGGAAGCCGAAGGCGAAGGCCCTGAAAGAGTAGGAAGTGACGAAAGAGAAAGAGAGGTTACAGGCGAATAAAGCAGCGTTATTGTTGAATAGTTTGACGCCGGAGGACCATTGCTTAGTGGAGTGTCTTTGGGAAGGTTATCAACGGCTGGGCTGGATAGACTCATGCCCTATGTGAGTAAGTTGGTGTGCAAGTTCTGATTCTTACTAATATGACTCCGAAAACGAGGGAAGACCTATCTATTGTAGTGGCAGGCTTGGAAGCAAGCAATGTTCCTTTCTTCATCTTTTCGTCCTTTCGCCAACGACTATAGATAGCTACTACCTGGCTCTATAGCTAGCGGTATTCTCATAATCATTGGAGAATAAGGAAATGAAAACGGGCACATGATCACGAGGCCAACCAACATAACACTGCCAACAATTTTATTTCACTTATCTATTCAACCCACTTTTTAACTCTTTAGCAAGCTAGTCCAATCATTCAATAAAGGGCGAGGCTAGAACCAGCACGTCAACTCACCTCTCTGATCCCTTTCTCATCCCACCTCTATGATCTCCCTATCACATGTTGGTTCAGCAGGCGAGAGTTTTTGGCGGGTTGGTCTTCTGCTGCTCTACGGATTCCCCGCTCTATCTCCGGGTGCGCACCGGCCGGTGAATGAAACTGCCTCAAACACCCGCGATCTTCTCAACGAGCTGGGTGGGAACAATGGTGCTAGTGCATTGAGAAAGAAAGAAATTAAAAGGGGGTTGGTTGTTGCTGGATCAACGTATGCTTCATCGGTTGAATAAAAAAAAAGAAACCACTAGTGCCGCTACTGGCTACCGACCTGGAAGGAATGTTGGACAAGACGATGATAGATAAGCTATTAATGGTGCCGGTACATAAGCCAGATCAACTGGATCTGCTTCAAGCACTCAATCTGGATCTTCACCTGTAACAGGATATGCTTTTCACGCCACTGGCGATGGATCAAGAACTCTATCTACTAATGATGTTACTCGTGCTTCTGGCTACGCTATGGGCTATGCTGACCCAGAGACCCCCACCACCTTTGCCCCAGCGGCTTTGCCTCTCCTGCTCCTCGGTGAACCGGATCAACCACTTAGGCAGGGTCTACTTCTACTGGTGTTGGATTCTCCCTGCATACATCACCATCAACGACTAAAAACAACGCTTAGAGTTTTTTGCATCAACCAACTGAACGAGTGTACGATCGAATACAGAACCAGCTGTTGTAGTCGTAGGTTCAGTTAGTCAAGCCTACCTGGTGCAGGAACTTTAGTAGGTCCATTTCCGGTAGTACATGTAGTAACTGGTGTAGGAACATACGCGTAAAAAAAGCCATTTATTCACTATTTTAGATTAAGGAACTGGACCAGTACCCGGACAATTCATGAAAGAATGAAAAAATTGGGTTTGTACCCGAGCGGTTTCTTGAAAACTAGCTTCGGATATGAAACTTTGAGTATTCAGAGAAGCCCTAGTTATTCCCAATAAGATTGCTCGATAACAGATCGCTTCATCCAAAGCACGCCCCGTTCGTTCCGCTCGCAACAATCCGATTAGTTCTCCGGGCGAAAAAATATTAGACATTCCATCTTCTGAAACCAACACTTTTGATGTTATTTGAGGTACAATAATCTCTATATGTCTATTTAGAATCTGTATCCCCTGGGATCGATAAACCTTTTTGATCTTATTAACTAAATAAATACGACTTTGAGCTATGGTTAGCTCAGCGCCAATAAAGAATCCCTTGGTTTAACTGAATAATTAAAGAAAATAGATAGACAGACCCCTTCCCTTCTCTTCGTCTCAGGTCGATGGATCTTCTCAATTGGAAGATCTCCCATATGGATAATACACATTCCAGTGGATCTTCACCTGGCTAGGATTCTGACTCTCGAACGGGGGAACGCAACCTCTTAGATTTTTGACCCCGGCCTCTCAGTTCGTTTTAGGCCCAAGGGGTCAGCGTATTAACGGATATGGATTGAGAGTTTCACCTACCTGGTAGATGTGTTCATTTTACCTCTACCCATACCTTTGCTATCTATGCTCCAACCATGCTCTCCTAAGAACCTCGTCCCTCGGGACGCTTTCCCGCCGCTCTGCGTGCGTCAACGTGAGCAATATGTACTGTCTTCGGGGCCTTTTCCTGCGATTCCTGCATTTTCGGGCCCTTATTTACTTGTCCGACATCGGATGCATCTTTCACGACCAATGCATCTGTAGCTTTTTGTTTACTCCTGTCGATTATAGTGGTTGTACTCAAGGAATTGGTTGCGCTCAAGAAATCCTTACTTTTGTCGTTCATGGCGTTAGGACTTCTGCTTTTTAGAAAGAGATTATTACTTTGTGCTTGTCTTCAGAATTCCTGCCCCCCTCCATTCCTGTTAAGGAAGCGGTTTACCTTTTTTAGGATGCATCTCCTTCGTCGACGTCGATTGGGACTCCTGTGGTCCCGCTGTCAATTCAGATTGGAAGTGTTAAGCAACCGCATCTTTTTCCAATTCGTGACTCTTCTTGATTCCCGTGCTCCCTACCCACGATGGGGAATTAAAGGGGGGTCCCGTTCTATTCCTATGCCCGTGCCCTCCTGGAGTCAGGCTTGATTTTGACTCCATTTATGAAATAACTCTCAATTCCACTTGATGACAAAAAGTAAGAGTGCCCCCATTGCGTCGATTTAATGGGTGTACTTTCTCTCGGAACCTTATATTTCCTTTATAGCTGTCAGTCTGGAAAAGGGAAGTAGTGAGCAAGAGAAGTATCGAGGTAGGGAAAGTTCTTAGTGGTACCGGTCCGATGCATACTGACCCGACGAAGCATACCAAGCATATCTGGGTACATACCTTCCATTTCTAGATCCAGATCAATACTCATACCCCGCAGCTTCATTGGCGGCTATTGCATTCGGCGCTTATCCTTTAGAGGCGTACCTAAGCTGGCTGTTGGTTGACGTTCGTTTCGTTATCCGTCTTGCTGATCCGCTCCGCTAGGGAGCTCTTTCTATTACTTATGCTAGGTTCCATCGATCAATGAATCGAGAGCTTATAGTTCTTGGCGTGTGTTGTAGCTCTCCCCTTCCTTATCCCATACCCTACTGGCATGCATTTTGAAGATAACGACCCACATGTATGTAGAATGAGCCCTGCGTGCTATGAATGGTGTAAATGCTAAAAATACCCCACCAGCTCCCCTGCTCCTATGAATATGGATTTTTCTGGGTGGGCTTCCAAAGAGTAAGACAGGTGGGTAGGCCTTTCCTTCCAATGATAAATAAGAAATATCTATAGTCGGGTTCCGTAGAGATCGGCTTTTTTTATTCCTTTATTCAAGATCTGTCTTAGCGAATCCACAAAGGCCTTAGTTTCAATGACCCTCTCTCGGCCGCATGAGGTCGGGAGTGATAAGCCTTAACTTTTCTACTTGAATTAATTTGGCATTGAAAAGATGGCCTAACCTCCATGTATACTTGTTTTGACGGGTCTGGCTGGTCCTGCTTAGTGAGCGACTGGTAAATTAACTAGTGAGAACCCGGCCTTATTACTTGATACACTATCACGTCCTCTACCCGGTGTCCCCGCGGAAAACAGGTCAATTTCAGAGTGGAAAGTTGGCCTTGGAACAGGAACGGGATAGTGGCTCTTCTATTCCTTGTCAGGATAAGAACCGTAACCCTGTGTCATAGGGCTGCAAAGGCACTATCGGGAGGAGGCTTTTGAGAGAGATACGGGTGAAGGGATTTTCTTATTTTGATTGGATGAGCCGCCCCTTGGTAACCATAGAGCAGACACCATATATCGTATACCACATCTGGAAAAACCACACAGGACGTAACATTGCTAAGTGATAAATTTACCATAGGCAGGAAGAACGCTAAGTAAAGGACCGGGAGGGAGCGGGGCTAAGCCAAAGCCCTCACTGGTAA
>JAUZSS010582929.1:0-13268 GCA_035668195.1 Sarracenia psittacina
TAAAATGTCCAGGTATTTGTTTACAGGACATTGCCCGTTTCGGGAAGGTCCAAAAACAGGGGAAACTCTGCCCAAAAATTTCTAAAAATTTCAAGAGTTAGAATATTTTTCAATGTTTTTCTTAAGATTTCTTAACAAGGTAAAATTTTCATACTTTCCTTAAATTGGTGTTTTGAGGAAGTAAATATTCAGCATGAGGCTCGGTTATTGGACATTCCTTATTAGAATAGTTATTGGTTTATGTTAGGATGTTACAAGTTGCAGCATCGATGCTGCAATAGTGCACGCGGCGTGCGCAACAACAGCAGCAGCAGCAGGCATAGTGGCTCGGTCGACTGCAGTTCTGCTCAGTCGACTGGAGCAGCCACTGAGTCGACCGAAGCTCTGCTCAGTCGACTGAAGTGTGGCTCAGTCAACTGCACGGGGCGATGCGCGCGGGCGTGCGGTGCTGGTGCAGGACATATGCGGGGGCTGTGCGAGACAGAGCAGCAGCTGTGCAGACCTAGACAGAGTCACTGCTTGGGCTTATTTTTAGCTTTTTCTGGTGGTCTAGCGACGATCAAAGGCTATGGCGGTACTCCGGAGGCTGAGGCGACAAATCGGGCTTTCGACAGCTCGATTAGGGGTTTTTTAACCCTAGGGATTTATTCTTTAATCCGAGACCGTCGGATTAAAAGATCATATCAAAGGATGGGATCATAACGACTTAAATTATTTATTTTTGTCGTTATATTTTATTGTTTATTTATTTGTTTTAATTAATTGCGTAGATGAATTTTTTATTTTATTTTATTTTATTTTTCCTTTTATGTATGATTTTTACAAATTAAGGAATATTAGAAAAATGATTTTTAATAAAATAATTACTCCAAGAATTTTTAAAATAGAAAATAAATAGATAATTAAGTTATTTAGTTTTTGCGTTAAGTAGATAATTAATTAAATTTTTTTGAAAAAATCGGGTAATTAATTTATTTTCGCAAAACTAAATAAGTAAACCTTTTGTTTGTTTTAATAAAATTAAATATGGGATTTTGAATCGATTAAGACCTGATTATTTTTAATCGGATAATTAAAATATGTTTAATTTTTAAAAAATAAATAAAATGCTAAGACCCTCATTTTAAAATATTAAGTGAGAGAAGGATTTATTCACGGATAAATCTTACGGTCTTCATCCTACATTCGTTGGAGATGTGATTTTAACTCACGTGCCAACCTGACCGGCTTCCCTAAGGAAGGGTTAAAATCGCGGTATCTTTGGAACGAACCCCGGGCTAGGGTTAATTTGAAATGTAGTGCAATGTTGGGCATGCACACACCGAGCTCGGGACTTTGACATGGGATTTTCAAATTAAGTGAGATGGTTATACACTTAACCGGTGAATAACAATATCCTCCCTAAGGCGTCACTGTTTTATTTACGGAGACCAAAGTAATTGGCTATTTAATCACTTAGAATATATCTGTAAATAAAAAATATTAGTCCTTGGTTCATTAATAGTTAGACGTCCACACTACGTGGCCTAAATAGTTCATATGACTCTAAGCGAATTGTTTTTGTTGTGATATCATCTAAGAGGGATTAATAGACTGGCATGTCTATTCGGACATGGATTGATTAGCTGACGTCCACACTACGTGGCTTGCTTAATCACAAAGGCTTCATGCTACCAATAATTTTTTTAAAATTAAAATGTCGAGGGACCCTAAATTTTTCAATGGAATTAAAAATTTTTCTCTTTTGTTTCTCATGATTTAATATGTGATCATTTAATCCACTTGCGACGATTCTCAAAGAACAAAAGTTAATTGGGCCAAATTATATCACATGAAAATGGAATCTCTATATTATCCTAACTTCTGACGAATATAGATTTGTGTTATTTGATCCCAGTCCACCCGCTCCAGATAATGGATCTTTTAATGAGAGATCCGGGACTATCAGGATTGGGTGAAGGCTGATAGGATGGAACGTTGCTACATCCTGACTTCCGTGTCAGATGTTTTGCAAAGCTAATATCAGTATATGGACTCTACAGCTGATATGATCTTTAGCCTTATAGAAATGTTTGGTGGGCATGGTCGGGCAACAAGGCAGGTTGCCATGATGAGTCTTTTGAATACGAACATGGCATAGGGTACACCAGAGAGCGACCATGTTTCGAAGGTAATCAAACTTCTTAACGGATTAGAGGTCCTTGGAACTGAGATTGATGGGGAAAACCAAGTTAATATCGTGTTCCAATCACTACCAGATTCATTTCAGTAATCATGTCTGCATCTTCTTTACCATAATCATTTAAAAAATTAAAGAGAGTGGAGGGTGTTATCCAGAAGTCGGCCCATGTGTTTGTTACACAAAACGTTTCTCCTTCTAGGCTAAGAGGTGGTAAGAAGGATAAGAAAGAGGTGCAACAGGACAATGCACAAGGGGCTAATGGCTAGGAGTCATCAACTACCAAGGCAAAGGTTAAGGTGCCTAAGGGTAGTTGCTATTACTGTCAGAAATCGGGGTATTGCAAAAGAGATTGTCCTCACCGGAAGAACAAGGTTGTAGGTAATGTCTTATCTTTAAGTTGTGGTATCATATTTAGCGGTTGTATCTACAAAAACCTGGTATGTAGATACAAGAGCCACTAATCATATCTATAATTTATTGCATGGGTCCCTGGTTACCAAACAACTAAAAGATTTATGTTCAGGTAAGGTATGACTCCCAGGGACTGCTCTTACAGTGGGAGATAGAGTTCCAGGTTTCAATAGAAAAAGGTGTGTGAATTTTAAAGAACATTTGTATATATCACAAATCAGAAGAAACTTATATCCAGTTTCCTGATTGGGCATTGACGGATATTGTGTTTACTATAATATGAAGTTTTATAATATTGTGGTTGGCAAACACTTCATCTGTCATGATACATTGAAAGATGGTCTTTATACTTCACACATGGTAATTTATACTATACAAAACAATGAGGTGGATAATTTACATGTTTTACCACTTAAAAGGAAAGGTTCCTCGTTGAATCTAACACTACTTTTCCATATTTGTTTAGGACATCTTAATCCAAAAAGGAAACAAAGACTGGTAGAAGATGGACCTTTAGGTTCATTAGAAGTAGTGACACTTCTAGTCTGTAGATTCTGTTTAGAGGATAAGATAATCAAGATACTATTTATGGCCAAGGGACTTCAAGCCAAATAAGTGTTGGAATAGGTTCATTCTGGTACATGTGGTCGGATGAACAACCATGCAAGAGGTAGGTAGGACCCCATGATCTGATCATGGTGGTGAATACCTTCATGGGGAGTTCAGGGACTACTTGTCAGAACATGGGATTACATCCCAGTTGGCTGCACCAAGGATGTCACAGCATAATGGTGTAGTGGTAAGGAGGAATAGGTTCCTTAAGGAGACGGTAAAGTACATGGTAAGTTTTTCGGATTTACCACATTCCTTTTGGGGGTTTGCATTAGAGACAATGGGTTTTCATTTTGAATTTGGTACCTACTAAGACATTTCCAAGTGACCCTATGAAGTTAGGGACAAGACGTATATTAAGTCTTAAACATCTTTAGATATAGGATTTGGCTAACGTATGTGTTGGTGGGAAATGTAACTATGGTGGAACCAAAGGCAGAAGTTTATTTCTGTGTAGGAAACCCTAGAGGAGCTAAGGGTGATTTATTTTATAATCCTTAGAGTCAAAGGATATTTGTTACTATAAATGCAAGATTCTAGGAAGGGGATTATGTGATAAAACACAAATCCCGGCTACAAGTTGTTGTAGAAGAGGTTAGGACTGAAAATATGGTACAACCGAAAATTAAACCTGATGTGCAGAATGAGACACCACCTATCACAAGTGCACAGAAGGGTCCTCGTCGTAGTGGGAGAGTTGTTCGTCAACCCGAGAGGTATATGTTCTTGGGAGAGTCACATGATAAGATCCCGAAAGAACTAAATTCCAAACCAAGGAACTATAATGAGGCACTTCAAGAAAAGGATGCGGAGTTATGACAAAGGGTTATGGAGTTGGAGATAGAGTCTATGTACTCTAATCAGGTCTTGGTGCTTATAGAACTATTAGATGGGATAAAACCCATTGGGTCAAAATGGATCTACAAGAGAAAGAGAGGAGTATACAGGAAGGTGGAAACCTTCAAAGCTAGGCTTGTTACGAAGGGGTTTGCTCAGAATGAAGGGTTCGATCATAAGAAACCTACTCGTCGGTAGCCATTCTTAAGTCTATTTGGATTCTCTTATCCATTGATGTGAATCTCGACTATGATATTTGGCAGATGGACATCAAGACAGCTTTCTTTAACCGAAGTCTTGACGAGAGCATCCATATGATGCAGCCAGACAGATTCATAGCAAAGGGTCAGGAGCACATGCTGTGCAAGCTTAAGAGATCCATTTATGGACTTAAGCAAGTATCGAGGTCTTGGAATACTCGATTTGACCACACAATCAAAAGCTTAAGTTTTAATCAGTGTACTATCGAATATTGAGTGTACTCGAAGCGTGATGGAAACAAGGTTGTGTTTCATGTCATCAATGTTGATGACATACTCCTAATTGGCAATGATGTGGGGTTGTTGTCTTCCGTAAAAGTATGGCTATCAAGTCAATTTGACGTGAAGGACTTGTGAGAAGCGGGTCAAATCTTGGCGATCAACCTCTTGCAAGATCGATCACGTAGGATATTGAGCTTATCCCAAGAACGTTATATTGACTTGATTATTGCTCCATTTCGCATGGAAAATTCCAAGATAGGATTTTCTCCTTTCAGAATTGGAATTACTCTTTCTGGTGATCAGTGTTATATGACACCTCAGGAGATAGAGAAGATGAGAGGTATTCCTTGTGCTTCGGCGGTGGGAATTCTCATATATGCCATGCTCTGTACTGGACCCGATATCTGTTATGCCATTGGCATGGTAATCAGATATGAGTCAAATTCAGAGTTGGAGCATTTGACTACGGTCAAGGATATACTCAAGTACCTGAAAAGGATTAGTGAGTATATGTAGGTGTACCAGGCTGATAGTCTTATACCCTTAGGGTATGCAGACTCATTTTTTCAGGATTGATAGGGATTCTAGGAGGTCCACCTCAGGCTATATGTTTTCTTCGGGAAAGCATATTGAGGGAAAGCAATGTCTCATCTGGGAGACGGTACAACATGGAGACGTTGTGGTATGCATGGTTACATCTGCGGATAACCTGGCGGGTCCTTTTACATAATTTAAAGCGTTAGGTGTCAGATGTATACATGCATGGCTTTGAATATAAGTGGGAGATTATTGGGATAGTGTACTTAAAAGTCATGCTTTCATGTAATTTTATCATTGTTCCCTAGCATATTAATAAGAAAGTAATTGAGAGCATTTTCATTTACTATTTCATATTTATCGTATGTATGATGTGTGAATTCATAGTCCGTATATTCTATTTAGTATTTGACTCGGTGCATGAAGCGCGCAAGATCGGGTCAAAGGTTCTAACAAATATACAAGTGGGCTCACAATAGTAATGGACCCAGACAATCCATTGGTTCAATTGTAACACATCGTTATAGAAGCCGGTCATGGCTAGGTCGAACGACTCGAATTCTGGTCAGGGAATTTGATGTTCGAACTCGATGTGTTAGTACACTTGGAGTGTATTGAGCAGGATCATTAAGATGATCAATTCTATACTGACTGTATGAATTAATCCACGTCCTATATTATCATGTATTGCACGTACTATTAATCCCGACGTGATTAATCGAATCATGTTCGGATATTGCGTAGTGCTTTGAGTCACCAATGGCTGAGATTTCGATATTAAGATCAATATGATCGGTGGGTTGGGTACTGTCGTTATTCAATCGATGGTTGATAATCAACTAACAGAAACCATGTCTGATTTAGGTTGAGGAGTTCCCCCTCGTGTGCTATGCTTACCTGTTTTACTATGCTAAATCTGTCCAATGGATTGTTTGCTCAGGCATACTCAATAAGTTAAGTGGCGCGTTTGCGAGGATAAGAGGATTATCGAACCGGGTTGTCAGTAACCTAATTCCACTATTGGGAATCCATATCATAAATGTGGGGAGACAATAGTGCAAATGATAATTGGAAACTCGAGACACAAATCGAGTTAGGGCCGGGAGTTCAGGCAGGGCCTTTAGTGGAATAAGTCCAGGTTCGTGTGAGAATGGATCTAACTCGGGGGTTGAGTTGGGAATATCCGGTTTTCTCGTACTGTTAGCCCGAGTCCTATACTTCCTCGTGATCCCTCACGTAACCCATTTATACACAAGGGCTTTTAGTTGGCTTCAATTAATATTTAATTTAATTAAATTGCTGCATTTTTCGTTGGAATGGTCGGTGTATTAAATTAAATAACCAGGAGCATAATTGGCAAAGTGGCATATTAGGGATTTATCCTTAGTGTGGCCGGCACTAGTAGAAGAGAGGAAAAGTTATTTTTGTTAAGTGTATATTGCTTATTGTCTTTTAGGTAATGATATGTATACACTTAAGGTTATTTTAATATATATTGATATATCTATTAAAATAAGATAAAAATAATTCTCTCCTCTCTAATACATGGCCGGCCCTAGGGGAATAAATCCATATATGGTTGTATATTATTTTATGCAAGATTATGAAGGTGTGTTTATATATCTCCTAAATTCATCAAATTAGATATATACAATATTAAGAGGACAAGCCTAATTCTCTCTTCACTCTCTCATTGCCGCCGCCCACCTCTCTCCTTCATGTGATTATTCTACAAGTTTTATAGAGGTTCGCAATGTGTTCAAAGCCTAAGGACTTGATTCGGATCGGTACCCACACGCCGGAATCAAGACGTACTTCAGGTCATACGCGAGAAGGTCACCGGGTGGTCTCGCATCACAACGTGGAATCTAGAAATTTTGCATGGAAAATGCGACGAGACATTTTTTACGGCCTTACAAAACAGTTTAAACAAAATTGGAGAAAATAGTTTAAAAAAACCAACCACTAGAACAATTTTTACGGCCTCACTACCAACCTCAAAACCAGCCACCAGAATAGTTTAAAAAAATTGTTCTGTAACATTACCCACACTCCAATATCTCTACACTACAAAATATAACAAGGATTACAGGAAACTCAAGTTTATTAAAATTGGAGAAATGTGAGATAAACAACTCAACAAATTTCAATTTCACTTCCAACCCTCTTGTGTGTTTCCCTTCATATTCACCCAAATGAATTAGGTATAAACATGAAAAATTATTCATAAACTTGTAAATAAAATACTACCTTTATTACCAATCAAATTACTAATTTCTAGCTACCCAAAAGTCCTTACCAATGCATGCAAAAATGAATAAATAAGTAAGGGGAGGCCTTAAGGCCTTACAAGCTTATTGTTCCAACGAAGAAAAATTAAAGCAAGCCTATAAGTTAGCAAAGGTTTTATTTTTCGAACTAGCTATGACTGAAACAAATGAAATAAAGGCTCCAAAAGTCCCACATCGGTGGTGGTGGGGAAAATCTCGAGTCCGGCCTACTCCTCAGCTACGACTTTACCTGGATAACCTGGGTTATCGTTTCATAAGACAACAAAACAACAATGTGAGCTAATGCTCGTAGGAAACATGATGAAATATGGCATGTATGAATATAATGGGTTATGTAAAGAAAATAACATTAAACGTAAGCCTCCCCATGTATAACCAAACTTCTTACCTGAACTACTTCCTCATGTGGATAGATTATCCACAATATACTTCTATCTCATTGAATTAATTATCCATTAACTTCTTTCATTCATATTGGATTAGTTATCCAACAATCGAGGCCTCTGCTTAATGGATTTATTATCCATTGGATTCTATAGCTCGCCGAGAGCTAATGACTTCTTCCCCGCTTTAAGGATGGGCCATCTTATAACTTCTTAAACACTTCCATAATTATAAGCTTTCAAATTCAAGTATTCACAAATAGTTTATACTTATCATGTAATTGAACCCAACGAGAAAGCCTAGGCTAACCCGACACTTCTACATTATAAGCTAAACCCTTAACCCTCCATATTTACTTCACATTGTCAATTTATCTTCCAAAGGACTCCTAGAATATTTATAATTCTTAGCTTAAAGAAAAATGAATAATTTTGACAATTATTTCATAATTCACCACAAAAATCCACTTTTCATAAAATCTTCAAATTCCCTAACCCTAACTTGAGCTAGGATCAAACCAATAACATTATACTTCAAATTAACAATATTTACACATTCCGGATAATCACGAACACTCCATTCTTTATGGGATTTAAGCAATAACAAACTATGATTCAGCTTAAAACAAAGTACCACACAAAATCACTTCAAAACTTCATAGAAACTTCAATACTTCACAAGATCATACACGGGTTCCACAAAGATTATGAATTCTACCCCTAATCCCAAATGGAAGATTGAAAATCAATGATTTGATGCCCCAAACTCGCAGCCCAAATCTGATACGAAAAGGGTTCGAAATAAATACAGTCTATACTTTGAATATAATGATTATTTTGTGAAAATACCTCAAAACCTTACCAATCAGAGCCATCTATTCAGTCTAAAATCGCCCCTGAGTGATCCCTAGCCGCCTCCCTCTCGTTCTTTGTCGCCCAATATCAGAAATAAGCAATATTAACTTCTAAACCCTCAAAATCGCAACTTAACAGATATCAGTAATCTAAGGCATCCGCTCAAGTAGTAATAGTTCGCTCGAGCGAACACCACTAGAGCGCTCTGGGTTCGCTCGAGCGAACCCCAAACTGTTTGGCCCATTAGAAAATTTCTGAATCGATGCCCAAACCACTTCCGAAACTTCCGAGACTTGTCCAGATACTCTAGAATAATATTTCAAGGGTTCCAAAGCACCAACTTCAAATAGTCTGGCCCGATTTAACATCGAATTTTAATTCATTATAAAAATACAAAATTAAAACACGTTAGGCCCCTATAAAAAATTTGTGATATTTTAAGGAATTTAAAAGACGAGGTTTTTAATTAATTAAAATATAGTTTAATTAAGTCTACGAAGGTCAGGGAGTGATAGTTTGGTATCTGAGCATGGTTCAAACACTTAGAACTGTGGGAAGGGGTGTGGAAATTCGTGGGGGTTGACTTGCATGTTGCATTCTCATTTTGTGGGTGCTTGCTTGTATGACTGTGACATGAATTATATGCACATGTGTTTGGTTATGTGGGTACGAAGGTAAGGTTCTTAGGATGCTGTTTCTTGCTTCGGCATCCAGGTTAGTGGTTTGGGGTTCCATTTAGTAGGGTGCCTAACTAACACCTATTCTACTTGGAAATCTAGACGAGTGGTTCGGATTCAGATACCATTCCAAAGAATATTCTCGATATGTGGTGATGTTGTGTCATGTTATTATTATTGTGGTTAACCATTGTTTAGAACTTCTTGTTTTAGGAACTACATATAGCTTATCCGATAAGATGAGGTATATTGAGAAGTTTTATCTGACTTGTAGTTCCTGTTATCTCTGGTTGTAGTTATTTGATGGCACAGACAGGAGAGATAGGTTACGGTCGAGGCCGCTCTAGGAGTGAGGTTCTTGAGACCTAGGACACGATACCACAGGACCCTGAGGTCCAGCAGGTAGTCCCGCAGGCTCCCGTGGTACAGGACACTATACCACGGATGCCCGTAGGTGGAGTTGGCTCTTCCCCGAAATTACTTGAAGCAATCAGACTGTTAATAGCATCCTTTGAAAGGAATATGCCAGCACGAGAGGCAACACCGGTCCCGATACCAGTGCCAGCACTCGATCCGAGGACAACGAAAGAAACACAGGATTTTATAAGGATGAATCCCCCGATGTTCAGTGGCGAGGCAAATCCAAAAGCAGCCACTGCGTGGTTGAGGAGGACTAACAAGATCTTCAACAACCTTAGCATCCTAAATAGTGAATTCAAGGCAAGGGTGACTATGTATCAGTTGTATTATGATGCGGAAGAATGGTGGGAATTTAGAAAAATCACCATAGCTAGTACTTGGGAAGCTTTTTTTGGAGAAGTATGTCCCAACATCAGCGATGACTGGATATCATGAAGAGTTCATGACCATCACTCAATATACCTTGCCACTAATGCAGTATGAGGCCAGGTTCACCAGTTTGTCAACATACGCTTCAGAGATGGTCCCCACTGAAGAGTTGAAGGCCACACATTTTGAGAGGGGCTTACCCCCCGCTATCAAGAATCAAGTAGTAGCATTGATGTTGCATTCATATACTCCGTTGGTTGATACCGCTATTACAATGGAAAATACCTCAGCTGGAAATAAGAAGAATGGGGATGGACATCCACCAAAATCAACAAGGGGAGCTTTGTCGGCCGAACAACAATCGAGGAAGAGGAAGTTGGGAGGAGTTCAATATTTTGCCTCAAGATCTCATTCCCAAAAGGCAGGTTCAGTAGTAGCTTCATCAGCTTCATCAGGAGGGAATACCGACCCTAACAATGGACTTTGTTTTGTTTGTGGTTAATCGGGTCAAAGGAAGTGGGAGTGCCCTCAGCGGTTGGCGATGACTTGCTATCATTTTGGGCAGCAGGGTCATATAAAGCTGGAATGTCCCCAGCTTCAGGCAGTGCAGGGGACACAGAATGCACCACAAGATCAGCAGACGTAGGGCCGACAGGGACCAGTACAACACTATCAACAGGCTAGAGGACAGGCACCAAGAGGCGGAGGGGGAAATAACTCAGCCCAATCCGAGAGACCACCAATGGGGGGTAATCAGGGGAGAGTTTATGCACAGGGAGGATCAGGTCCTGTACCAAGGGCACCATGAGCTTTAGCGCTACAAGTAGTACCAGCAGCTGTGAATTCTACCGCCAGACCATCTATTATCAAAGGTACATTTTTAGTCTACCGGTCGTGTGCATGAGTACTTGTGGGCACGAGAGCATCCCATTCTTTCATAACATCTACATTTGTAGCATCTTTGGGCTTGGAGGTGGGGAAGTTAGATCGGGCATTGCATGTAGATACTCCAACAAGGGTAACAACTATGGTCAGTCAGATATTCGGAGCTTGTGAGGTTGTCATAACACACCATTAGTTATCACTTGACTTTGTGGTTCTCGAAATGAGTTCCTTTGATCTCATCCTCGGAATGATCTGGTGAGCAACCTTTCGTGCCCATATTGACTACGACCGACATCGAGTCACCATTTACACGCCTGAGAGAGAGCCTCTTTCTTTTGTGGGGGATTGGGATGATAGATCAGACCTCGCGTGCTCTACTATTCGTGATAAGTGTATTAGTTTGTTGCTTGCGACTCTCACCATTGACAAGGATTAGCCCCTATATACTGATCTCCCTTTAGTAGTTCGTGTGTTTCCAGGTGTCTTCCCATCTGAGTTGTCAGAACTTACTCCATAACGGGAGGTAGAGTTTGCGATAGAGTTGATACCAGGGATTGGCCCCATTTCTATGCCTTCTTATTGGTTTACTCATGTCGAGCTGGCTGAGTTGAAGGTATAGATCCAAGGCTTGGAAGATAAGAGATTCATTCGAATGAGTGTATCCCCGTGGGTTGCGCCGACCCTATTTGTGAAGAAGAAGGATGGGTCACTGCACTTATGCATTAGCTACTGAAAGCTTAATCCGGTGATAGTGAAGAATAAGTATCTGATGCCCCGCATAGATGATGTATTTGATCATTTGAAGGGGTCTACGTGATTTTCAAAGATCAACCTATGGTCGGGGTACCACCAGATGAGGATAAGGGAGGAGGACATCGAGAAAATTGCCTTTTGCACACGATACGACATTATGAGTTTGTGGTTATGCCCTTTGGTTTGACCAACGCACAGGCCACCTTCATGGATTTGATGAATTGCATCTTTCGGTAGTATCTTGATCAGTTTGTGGTGGTTTTTGTAGATGATATTCTCATCTACTCCCCATCAAAGGAAGCACATGAGGAGCATTTATGGATCTTCCTACAGTTGTTACAGGATCATAAACTTTATGTAAAGTTCGATATGTGTGAATTTTAGCTTTCCGAAGTCAAATTTCGGGGGCATGTGGTGTCAAGTGATGGAGTAGCGGTGGACCTAGCATATATTGAGGCACTGATGAATTGGGAGTGGCCTAAGTCAGTATTTGAGATACAGACTTTTTTGGGCCTTATCGGTTAGTATCGTTGATTTGTTAGCGATTTCTCTCAGCTTGCTTCGCCGATGACACGCCTTACACGTAATGGTGTTTGATTTGTGTGGGATGACAGTTGTGAAGTGGCATTTTAGGATTTAAAGAAGAGGCTGACCAGTGCACCTATCCTGGTTATACCGGAGAGAGGAGTAGGGTATGTAGTATATTATGACTCATCCCAGGAAGGTCTTGGTTGTGTGCTGATGCAAACAAGAAACTTAGTTATGTATGGGTTCCGGTAGCTGAAGGATCATGAGAAAAACTATCTGACTCATGAATTAGAGTTGGCAGAGATAGTCTTTGCTTTAAAGACGTGGAGACACTATCTGTATGGGGAGAGGTGTGAAGTGTTTTCTGACTATAAGAGTCTGAAATAATATTATTTCGCACAGAAGGACTTGAATCTAAGGCAGAGAGATGGATGAGATTCCTTAGCGACTATGATTTCAGTCTCCAGCACCAACTGATAAAGCCAATGTTGTGTCTCACGCCGTGAGCCAAAAATCATTAGGCACGCTTTCTAGTATAGCGGTAAGAGAGTGGAAGATGATGGAGGACATCGACGGATATGACTTACATCTGGATGAGTCATAGGGTCGCATTTCTTTATTTACGGTAGAGTCATAATCAGTACCAGTGACCCGACTAGTACATGCAAGAAGGAGGATGCAAAGTGCGGGGTGAATGGAGAGCAGTTAAACAATGGAGACAGTGCTTCTGAGTGGACTATTCATGAGGACGGAAGTTTGAGGTTTGCATGGAGAATCATAGCACCTGAATCATGTCGAGATGAGGCACTTAGGCAGTTTCACTATTTACGATTAGGATAGTATGCTTAAAAGCCATGCTTTTATGCATTTATTATCCGGGATCCAGGAATATTAATGAGAATTCAAGTGAGATGTTATGCATATAGGGATTCATTCATATGATGTATGTATGCATTTGTCCGTATATACTGTCCAGTATTTGACTCGTCGCATGAAGCGGGGAAGATCGGGTCAAAGGTTCTGACACATATACAAGGAGCTCACGA
>JAUZSS010584011.1:0-13264 GCA_035668195.1 Sarracenia psittacina
TGGGTGGTGCGAATCTCTTGTTTTTTTTTTGTCTTAAATTATTTTTTTTTTGTTTTGTGAACCAATTTAAATAATAAAAACAAAAGTATTAAAGTGGTTCATGGTATTACATGGCACGCATGGGCTTAGTTTATAACTTAATTTTTTTCTTCATTTTTCTTTCTTGTCATTTCCTTCCTTATTTACAGTGCACTTTCTTCTCTTCCCTCTCATTCTCATCCTTTATTGGATCCTTGTTCTATTAATAACTACTTTCTCTTGCTTTGTTTCATCATATATTCCTTTCACTTCTTCAATTTCTTATTTTTCTTCATAATGACAGCAGCCGAGGGTTGCACCGCCGATGTTAGCGATGGTGACATCAGTGATAGCGTGACAAGCATTGGTGGAGGCACATGACAAGCGGTGGTGGTGGCACGGAAAGCCCCTATGGTGGTGATGATGGTTCAACTGGTGGAGATGGC
Organism: Sarracenia psittacina; assembly: GCA_035668195.1. Lineage (NCBI taxonomy): Eukaryota > Viridiplantae > Streptophyta > Magnoliopsida > Ericales > Sarraceniaceae > Sarracenia > Sarracenia psittacina. Next base: position 465 of record JAUZSS010584011.1, read on the forward strand.
GGTCATAGAGGTGTCACGGTGGAGGGCGCGACTTTAGACGGTGATGGTGGTCTCCATCCCTTACTCGAGATGGCCCTAGGGATGCTAGAGTTCTTTGACCTGGTCACATATGCTCCTTAGACCCATCGATTTGATCGAGTGGCAATGGGGTGGTGGGAGCCTACCGATATGGTTAGCACAAAGATCATCCTACGGTGTCCACACGAGCACCTCTCCTACACCAACCGTCAGGTACGTCTATTGTTTTCTTTACTTTGGATTCAATGATTACATGTGTTGATCATAAGAACTTGTTAACTTGTGTTTGAAATTTTGAAACTCAAAATTTAATCTTGAAGTATAATTTTGAATTGGTCGCGAGCATATAACTTCTGACTTTTGATTGCTTTAGATTAGTGTCGAATCACGGCATAAAATGAAATGTGAGTTGAAATTGAATTTGATTGTTGGTTGAAGACTCAAGCATTGAAAAGAAAAACCTTATCTAATTTCTAGGCACTTGTTGAGTTGGGATGAATCGTTTTCATTTGGCTTATTAGATTTAGAATTTGTCAAAATAATTTTGATTGATGTGAAAATGATTTAAAATTAATAGGGATGATGATCGGTTAGCCTTGGATCTTGGATTGAATGTGAGTTTTGAAATTTGAATTTGGGTTGATAATCAGGCTTTGAATTTTGAAGTTAGGCTCTTGGCTTAAGTTAAAACTGGGTTGGCAAAAGTTAGGTTTTGAGTTTTGATTTTAAATTGGGATGCAAGTTAGGTCTTGAATTTGAATTTCTGGTTTAAAATTAGGTTGAAATCGAATTGACGAGACACTATAGTATTTGAACTTGAATTTGAAATTGGGATGGTGGGCGTTTTTGAAATTTGCATGGAATTGGACTAAATTGTTTTGAGTTCCAAAACCAATTGTGATTGTTTTAGTTAAATTTTGGGAGGGTCTCAAATTTGACTTATCATATGATCTTTTAGGAAGATTGAACTTAGGTTTGTCGTCAGATTTGAATGAATTGACATAATCTTGACTTTTGGGTAGATTTGATTAACCTAAGTTTTGTTTTGAGTTTCTTTTTGGGTTTTCGAGTTCGTTATTGAGGTTTTGACGAGGTTAGGTTGATGGTTTTGAACCAACCTAGGCTAGGCTTTTACGGGTTTGACTTAGGCTTAGTGATATTTGGTCTGAGTTTTGAATTTCAAGGGGCTAGTTTTTTTTTTCAATTTGGGTAGGGGAACATGAGATTTCTTGAATTGACCTAAGTTTTGATTTCAATTTCGGAGTTTCATATCCTTAAGTTTAGTATAGTATCCTGGATTTAATGTCATACATTTAAAAGTTTAATGGAGAAAAGGTTTCGTTTTAATTTTGAGACCCTGGGTAGTTTTGGATTTGTCTCGTTGGTCTCGGGCCAATGCGGGTTTTTGTTCAAGATTAGGGTTTTGGGTCACATTCCTTAATATTCCAAGGGGGTGGTAAGTCTTTGGGTTTTACTTGTGTGACCATTTTTGGTTTTGAATATTCACTTGGTTTCATTGTATCAAGAGACACTTTGCATGTATATTTTGGTTATATGTAGATTGTTATTTGCAGCTTAGTTCTTGTTCTACTTATTTCATCACGTTTCGTTGCATTGTTCACTGCTAGTTTTCTTTTCATAGCATGATTGATTTTTTTGTACTGATTTGGGTTTTTGTTTGTTTGTCTTTGGTGTTTCATGGTTTTATCAACATTTAGACTTTCGAGGGGAAATGTGATGTCCTTGCCAGGTATCATAAGCTATCGAACCAGAGCTGGGTGATTGTGAATAATGTGGGTTTCTAGTGCTTTATCCTTACACTATAGAGGACAAGCGACAACCACATCCAGCTAATGGCCTTAGCTGAGAGGTGGTGGGATACCACCAACATGCTTCACTTCGTCACCTTTGACGCGACAGTCACTTCACTTGACTTTACCATGATCACTGGCATCCGTGTATGCATTGATCCTATCCCTTTCGATTCGAACATTGCACTGATCCCACAGGCTCTTACCTACTTCTTGGGACATATGCATCTGATGATCAAAGGCAGGCTCATTGCCCACTCATGGCTTGCTAAAGCCTATTGTGGCTTTATCTGTACTTCCCCTTGCTATTTCGAGTGGGTAGACCATTCATTCTTATTTTACATGTTTGGGATCACCTTATTTCCAAATGTGGAGAACAAGGTGCACTTGTACGACCTGGCCGCGATTGTGACGGTTGGCCAGATTGGGCGGTATGACTAGGGCGAAGTAGCGCTAGTACTCATCTATGGCAACATGAGTGCATTCACTAGGCGTGGAGACCACAACATCGGCGGCTAGCGGAGGGTCAAGGAGGTACGCTTTTTCTTCTTCTTTATTTTCCCATACATTGCTCATGTATTCCTTTTAGTTGCTTTCCACTTTTGACATCTTGATGCTTGTATTTTTGTATAGCTATAGGCTTACATGTTCCTTGATATGAGGTCCATTGTGAGCAACCACGAGGACTTGAACATAGTTCCCCACGCCATGAAATGGCTTGACAAGCACCAGAGCATGAATTTGGGTTGGAAGAGCATCAACGAGGATCGTAGTTTCCTGGACACCATTACCCTTGATCAGGTACGTTCTCTTATTTTTGGCCTTCATATCCGTAGTCTTTTGCATCATTATATGATGCATATGCTTCTTCTTGGTAGGTTTACTGGAACTTTTGGGATGACATTGTAACACCCCAAAACCCGACACACTAGAAACTAACTGCGGAACCAAAACCGAAAGCCTAAACAAAGCCAAAACTGAAACTTGCCAATTAAAACTTAAGAAAAACCTTTAAGTTTTAAACCATTTCCAACCTAAAGAATGGCTTGGTGAACGAAACCATTTTATATCGAAAATAGTATAAATACTAAGCTTAAAAAGTTTCCCAAAAGCCTACCATTGTACCCCCAAAGTTTACAAAAATTAGAACCATTTTTGGATTGCCCAGAAAACAGGGGATCTCTTGAGCCCTCCAAGGGTCCGCTCGAGCGCACACATGGTAGAAGGTTTTCCAAGGGAAAATCTGGTTGCTCAAAATTTTCCTATAAAAATCATGTTTTCGTAAACCATAGAAAACCTAACCAGATATGCATCTCTACCAAGCGTAAGCCCAACCAAACGAAACCCAAATCACCGACCTGGCACATTGACCTCACCAAGAGCAGTATATGAACATGCTAAAACTGATAAATAAATACAAAACCGAGGCCCCAGTGCAACAAACAGCATCCAAATGTAAAGTACAACAACCAAAAATCAAAAGCAAGGCATAAACAAGGTTGCCAACCAAACAGAAAGCTATATAAAAGCTGATAAGATTATAAAGATCATCCATGAGCTTCCCTCCTCAGCTAGCTACATCTCTGCGGCGATCACCTACGTTCTCAAAGACAACGTGAGCCACGGGCTTGTAGGAAACAAACTACTGGTAAACTAAACATGCTTTATGAGAATGACATGCGATATGAACATACAGTTTAACCGAAACTGGTAAGGTTGCAATTATCACATTATCATAATTAGAGAAAAGAAATAAATATATATATATATATATATATATATTTAATAAGCCAAACATCTTATACATCAAGAATAGGTAACTAACCAGAGTCTAAGTGACTGGTCCAAACTTAAACAGTTTATAGGATATTCTAATATCGAATATCAAACAACAGCAACATCCATGCTTAACCATATCTATAACAAAGATATAAACAATTTATAGAGCACGTATAAATAATATTTCCAAGCCTACCGCTTGTATACCAACTAGGTAACCAAGCCTAAGCGTAAACAATGCCATGGTATACATACAGGATATCAAAATAGCAACCACAGAATATACATCACAGTATAATTCTACAACCACTATACCCGCCCACCAGATATCAAAACCAGCAACATGATAACAACTATCATAATGATAAGAACATAATATGATGTGTTCTACCCAACTAACACGATACCCTACCCTGATATCGACACATATAGCACAACCATATCTAATAAAAAGATATAAACCGCATGCATATAAGCAGTAACAACAAAATAAGGGTGAGGAACCTTCAAACCCAACATCAGAAACCATCCCAAGCTCGCGATCTGCAACCCACAAACCATTATCGAGATAATGGTTTGATACTTAGAGGCAAAGGTGTCCCTCTTCTTGCAGATCATCCCTTACTCGGATATACAACCCACCATACAAAGGTGACAAGTGTAACATGGACACTACAATCAATTAATCAACTAAAGAGGAATACAAACAAAAATACATTTTCCCTCATAACGAATATAGGCTATGTCCCATACCATAACTTATAAACATTATAACCCACTCGAAAATATGTTGGATTCAAAATATATCCCACATAAATAGCAACTGTAGGACAGTCTAATACACTGGACTCACCCAAACCGGATCCACCCCAAACATCAGGATATCCCATGATTTCATGATATACCCTCTTGACTTCGGGATGTTCGTTCCCGGATCTGGCATGAAAGTCACTCAACGTAGGGAGTCACCCGCCCGATAAGATAATTTGGGTCCATCAACGTAGGGAATTACCCGCCCGATAAGATAATTAGGGTCCATCAACGTACGAAGTTACCCACCCGATAAGATGATTCGGATTTATTAACGTAGGGAGTTACTCGCCCGATAAGATAATTTGAGTCTATACCCAGGCATAAAACCAACCAATGCACAAGTTCATGAGGCAAATAACCGTCATATCCAAAATGGCGTGAGAGCCTACCGTGTCACCAAGGCATGCAATGATATATAACAGGTAATATATCACATCCTTACATAGCAGATAATGTAGCAACCATCCGAGGATATATATAATAGGCAATATATCAACTTCCTACATAACAAGTAATGTAGCAATAACCACCAAACCGAGGATGTATATAACAGGTAATATATCAACTCCCTATTCAACAGATAATTTACAGAAGAATATCATGAATAGCATTACCAGATATATTATGACAACTTGCAAATATATCTATCAAAACCAAACTTTACGAAATAGGTGGATCTATCCACCACTCAACTCGATACGCACAGATATCACCATTTATACACAGAACAACCCAAAGCGGGCATATAACCCAACCTGCTAACTTCAGCACAACCAATGATATTAAAACATATCATATGAACATTAACCTAGAAATCATACAAGAATCTATTCAAGCTTGGAATAATAAGCATCAACCAGAAACATGCTACTACGCCAGCAAACAGATAAGGATCTACCATCCAACATGCATAACCAATGAAAGAAGCTAAACAACCCAAACTATGAGCATAACAAGCATAGCCAAATAACCTTACCCATTACCCAGAGGAAATGGCCCGATAACCTACCAACAGGATATCTCACCAACTACCCAAAGGCAAAGGCTTATCAACCCAAGTTGAAGAACACAAGCTCCCAAAACTCTGAATTCATGCCGAGTCATAAGTTTAATTTAAAAAGTAAAAGGTTTGACTTTTAAAATAAAAGCTATGACTCTGCACCCATTCGGTCAATCAGAACTCGCCTAAAAAGAATCTCCTTTGAACCATAAGATCCAAACCTCACCACTTTTACAAAAGGTGAAACCGTTTTGGGAAAAACCACTCCAAAACCTGTTTTTGCCCCAAAACCCCAAACTAGGAAACCACCCGGTTTGTACATGATTTTAGCTACGGCTAACAAATCAATAATCCAAAAACACGGATAAATTACAATCTACTCATAGATCAAGGAAAACTAACTTATTTTACCTTCCGTCAATTTTAAGCCCGATAAAGCATAAAATTGCTAAATATCGCAATTAATACATTCTAAGCATACACAACCTAAAATCAAATCTGAAAAGGAAGAAAACCTGGGTCAGAAGCCCAAAAAATGCAGATATGGCATATAAAGCCCACAATAAGCATAAAAATGCAAAAATACCCTTACATATAGTTAGTAAAGTTCAAGAGTAGGTTGATTCCTACCTCCCAAGATGAACCAAACTAGATAATATGAAAACGAGGTATACCAAAAATGTCTGAATCGAATTCTGGCTTGGTGAACGCATAGCCCTCGACTCCCTGATCACCGTGCAGCTTCAGAATCCAAAGACGAACACCTAAAACCAAGAAAAGCCAACCTCCATGTCTCAGATCTGGTTCTAGAGAGAAGGAGGAGAGAAACAGCAAAATAAAATAACCAAAAAACCAAACACGCCACCGCCTCTTATAAGCTCTACCAACATAGTCCACTCGAGCGGACTAACAAGCGCTCAAGTGGTTTCTGTTGTTCTGCATAGATCAGAAACTTAAAAACCGAGACCCATTCTCAAATCGAACATCTTCAAACTTGGCCCAACGCTTAAGAATAATACACTGAAGATTCCAAAATATACGGCGCGATTATCAGACCTCGAATCGTCAATAGACTTTAATTCTCTCAAAACTTTTAACCAATTTTCTCAAAAATCAAACGACCGCCGGTTTAGAATTAATGCTTAAAACCCAAAACGGTCCATGATCTCCTAGTCTAAGGCTTCCCCAAGTTTGCCAAAACATGACACACATGAAAACTAGGTTCAGGCCCATATAGGCATCATCGGTGAGGTGGATTTGATGCGGAGCCTGGAGATTGCCCAAACCTACATTTTCTTGAGAGTTCATTATGCAAAGCGTGGTACCTTGGCAAGTGCATCATTTGGAAGTCTCTTCGGTACACCCATTTTTGCATCCTAGTGGAATTGCTAGAGGGTATGCTGTTTACCGATTCACTGAGATAGGAGGACGTTGTACAGGCGATTGTTGGGGTTGATTCTATTACATTGATCGAGGACGAGGATTGTGACTATGCGGTCTTCGTTCGAGAGAGGTTGATGTGAGCCATAGGTCCTTGGGCAGTCGAGAGAGGTCCTGGCGGTGCCGATCTCTCTACGAGTCCCCTTGTCGAGCTTCCTCGTATGATGAACACGATGTAGATGGGATGGTGGTGGAGATCCCTATTTTACGAACATATTCCTAGAAGTTGCTGCTTCCTCCCACCATTTAGCAAGTTTTCTTGTCTCTTTTGTGCACTTTTTCCCCTTTTATTATTGCTCGTCATTGGTATTAACTTTCATTTCTTCCTTTTTCTAGCTACCTTGTAAGTGGGGTGAGGAGACCTTTGATCTTGTCATGGATCTGAGGGTGCTCATCTGGTGACATGACTCCTTCTTAAGGGCTCATGACATTCCTCCTCTCATTGGGGTTGTCATTGTCAGCTGTCGGTGCTACTCTCGTTGTTGCTCATCATTGCATTTGTTCCTTGTTTATCCCATTCACATTTCATATGCATCCTCATATACTTATGTCCTTTTCTTTTTCGTAGGTTGGTAGGAGTTGTGGGGCAAAGACCCACAGTGATAGCGCTACATCTAGCGGCAGGGCTACTTCGGGTGCCTCTTCCTCGAGGATTCACTTTTCTAGTGCTTTGCATACCGATGATGTTTCAGAGACCTTTTTGGAGGAGGAGGAGACTGCAGCCACGGAGGAGGAGACCGCATCTACTCGAGAGGTCTCTTTTCCACTCCTAGAGCAGTTCCAGCGGTGAATACGATAGAGATGGTGTTGAGGACCCCCTTTTCTTCTCTTTGTCATTCCTGTACATGCCCTTGATATATTCAGATAATTTTCTCATTGGGGACCTGCGTGCCTAGATGATTTGAGTCTGCATGCCCCTCTTTTGATATGATGCTCCTTTCATACACACCATTATAATTTCATACTTGGTTGATGACAAGATAGGCCTTTAAGCCTTTAGTTTACTTTACACTTTTCAGGGATGCACATCTTCTATAGTAATTTATTTTCTTTTATATTTAATTATGCAAAATGTTTATGCATTGGGAGCTCAAACCTATAACACTGTATATGCTGTGAACTGTTTGGATGTTTGTGTTTTGAAGAACAGGTTAAGCATAAAACATGGGAAATTTTGCACCATTTTTTTTTTTTTTTTGCAAAAGATAAGTTGCGACCGCAAAAAATAATTTGCTATCATGAGAAAATAATGCGCGGACATGTGAAATAAAAGAAGTGGCCACGTATTATTTCATCCAAGGGGATTTTATGGGAGATGAATCTAACTCGCAATCATTTAAAGTAAAAGTCATGGTCGTGGACAATTAATGTAGCTATCGCAATAAATAAGAAGTGGCCACGTGAGATTTTTGGCATGAAACTGGGAGCTGATTCTACAGTTTTCCCTTTGATTTTTCTCTATAATTGGTGGACCCCTGTTTGCAAATTCTGTGATCCGAGCTATTCATTCTTCAGCTTCCTTCATCATGGCCTTTTTCTTTGCCAATGATTTCTCTTCGTGAATAAGCGAGTTTTCTCTAGTGGAGTGGAGAAACATTGTGAACGTTGGGTTAGATGTGATCCTTTCCTTGAAATCAGTAAGGATTGACTTGAAACTCTTGCGGCTCGCATCATAGGTATGGGTTGTAGAGACTCATGTTTTCCATTTCAGCTACAAAGAGCTTTATCCAACAGTTGAGGATTTCTCAGCCATTCTTGAGGTTCAGCATCGAGGTGGAGTTATACTTCCTATGCCCTTCTTGTGCTCTAAGAACACGTTGATGTTGCTATGTGGTCCATCCAAGCGTGAGGCCTCCCTTATTTGTCATGATGATGCCTTAGATGTTTCCTGGATGATTTACTAGTTTCGTCACTAGGACTCTCTGGCGGACTTTACACTTTAGTCATGTCGGTATTTTGCATTCTGTATCTATTTGCTGGCTCACTTTTTACTAGTATCCTATAATGCTAATGCCAGCTCTACTCTAGTGGATGTGGCTTTCCAAATACACGAGGGCTGGGATTTCACTCCGTTGATCCTCATAGAGACCTTATTGGGGCTTGATACAGTCTACACTGAAGGTGTATCCTTCTTCACGGGTATTGCCTTATTGTTGTAGATATCCTCTTTACTCTCCTATTGCTATTGTTCTCTTATTCTTTTGTCGCTCTTCTCTCATTTTTTTACTTTTTTTTTTTCTCATTTTCCCACTCATTTCTCCTTTCCCCCCCTTTTTAATCAGATCTGAATCATAAAAAAAGGTGAACCTGTTGGAGAACCTATGTCAGATGAATATAGTGTGAACTTGTTAGGTTCATGGATCGTCGAATGATTTATTAAATAAATTAATAAATTATCCAGTAGCCATTTGTGACAATAATGTTTATAAATTAAGGTATGAGACTTAACTTATATTCATCATGAGATGGTAAAACTAGGTTTTGATAAAAAAAAAAAAACTTGATCGTCGGATCATTGTTTTGCTTAAAAATCATCTCTTGATGAGGTTTGGTTTCAAAAAAACCAGGTTATGCAGGTTTCAATTTTAAAGACTTGAAATGATATTTTGTTTACTTTAAATGTGTATATTTGAACTGTTGCATAATCATCCTCACATATTATCATGTTTTCTTTGTTATTATATATTCTACGAGCCTGTGGGCTTAAGTTGTTTCATAACAACTTTCAGGTTTTAGTGGCGAGACGGTGATAGCTGCTGGATGAGTTCGTGGTGTATCCCATTCGCACCAGAATCGGGACCAGACGCTTATAGCATACTTTATATTTCTGCTTTGCCATTTCGGATGACTATATAATTATAGATTTTGTTGTAAGTCCTTATGGCCATTTTCTTTCTCTATATGTTTGCATGTTGGTGAGGAATCCGGGTGTTGGCTTTTCTTTGGTTGCATGTACATGTATGGGTTGGGTTTTCGGTTTATGTCTGTATCTGTTTATCTTGTTTGTTTTCTCTTCAGCTTTCATATATTTGAAAATGTTTTTATGGTTTATTTTACTAATCTCATGTGGATGTCAATTAGGTACAAACATGTTTTGCAGCACCTAAAACAACACACCCACGTAAATTTTTCTAAAAACCTCAACTGTTGGAGTTTGCTTTAGGTATTCTTTTATACTAAAACGGATGTGATTTGTACCTTAGCATCCATGATATTTGATTAATATTGACGATTAGGTCGTTCCTTATGTTTATCCATATTATCCTAATGTCTCCGGTTCAGAGGCGTTACAGAAAACCTATTTTTAGGGTTTGAACTTGGTTATTGTTAACACATTTGTAGTGAACTGGTTGTTGGAACCGAGTTCAAAACCTATTTTTAGGGTTTGAACTCGATTTTTGTTAACACATTTGTAGTGAACTGGTTGTTATTAACACATTTACTGGTTGTTGGAACCTTTAGGGTTGAACTCGGTTGTTGTTAACACATTTGTAGTGAACTAGTTGTTAGAACCTTTAGGGTTGAATTGGGTTGTTTTTAACACATTTGTAGTGAACTAGTTATTTGGCCATTGAGGCCCGTATACGAGGGTATGAGCTACTCATCGATGAAAGTCAAACTTAAGCATGATAGGGAGCCCTACCCTTTGGGTTAGTAACCCATAAAAGAGTGCGTTTTCATATTCTAAAGAATGACAAAGTTATGGCTAGTTATAGAATGAGTGGGTACACTTTGGCTTGAAAGTGGTCTAAGTCGGAGTGTAGTCTTGGACGTGTCTGTAAGCTCGTCCGACATCGGTGAATCACTAGGTGATTCAGGGAGCCATGTTTAATGATAATCATATGAGGGTGTGTGTGTGTGTGTGTGTGCGTGTGTGTGTGTGTGGATGGATTTATATGTGATCCACAAGTTTCGGTAAGAATGAAAGTTTCCTAAGTGTTAATAACTAAGGAACGAGATGTGGTGTTAAAACAAAGGTTGCGAGATGTTTAAAATGGTGTTTGCCTGGTTTGGAAAATGGATTATGTGATAAAGATTTTTGATGGAGAAATCGGTTTGTTTTTTTTAAAACAATTGTTACATATTACATTATTCTTTCTATATCATGCATGTTTCATTTGTAGTTTATTTCTTATGAGTTATAGCCCACGTTATCTTTGACAACGGCGCAAGTGATCCAGACAAACAGGTTGCCAAATGATGCTTGTTGCAGAGATCACTTTTTGAAGATTTTTTATAAGCTTTTCATAGAAAATACTATACCATCTTTTCACATTTTAATTATATATGTAATTCCTTAGATGCTTGTATTACGTTGTTTGGGCGTTGGAGCACGGGTTATAAGGTCATGAGACCGTGATACATGACATGCATACTTGTGAGACTGGTGAGCTCATTTTAGGAGTTTTTATAAATTTATTTTCATGTATTTCATACACATATATATATATATATATATATATATCAAAATAGTGAAAATTTCGATTTCATGGTTTTGCATGGTTTTCAATGTTTATGGATGGTTTGAGAACATTTTTACCCAAGGTTGGTCTGGGTTTTTCAAAAGAGTGAAAATCAATTGGTTCTAACGCTTAGCCAAATTTTCAGGACTTTGGAACAAAAAACATTGCCCCCTCACTGCTCAACCGAACCCTTGATCGCTTGAGCGGTCTTTCTATTTTGGAAATCTCAATTTTTTTATGTTTTGACTCAAAGATTGGGGCTTATTTGGCTATCCTTTTAGACCTATTTTAACACATTTATGGAAGTTTTTAAGTATAAAGGAGATTTGTTTTGATTGGGATTAAATTAAGGATTTCTAAATTAGTTTTCCCTGTTTTAAACGTTTTCACATTATCGGTCTATGGTTTCGATTTCAATGAGCTTATTTCCACATTATTACTATTGTTACGAGTTCGAGGCATTACAGTAATACTCAAAAGAATAAGAAGTGTCTTCAAAGGAATGTTCCAAAAAGTATTCTACATAACTAGAGAAGGATTTATATGACATTGAAGGATGTTTCAATGACAGCTGAGGAAAGTAGGCATAAAGCCAAGATTGAAAAGCCAAAATAAACCCCACAACTGTCTAAAGCACCTTTTTGAAGAAAGTTGTGGAAACCTTTATATAAAGTACCAAAAACAAAGGGAGCAAGAGCCAATATCTTCCTTTATGCAAAATAAATAGCAATAGAAAGATATTATTTAATTACGCACAACAAAAAGAAAACGAGAAAGCCAGATAAGGTAGAAAAGTTCCATTTCTTTAAATGATGGGTAACCCTTATAGGGGGTACCATACATCTTTAGGATTTTTTAATAACCCATGCCTGAGGATTTCATGATTTATTCTTCCTAAAAGGAATCTGGGGTTAACAAGGCATTAACATCAAGACCTATCGAAGGAAGGCCAATTAAATGCATGGCATCCAATATGGTGACAGACACCAGTGTTGGGTTTTGGAAGCGTGTCGTTTAAAAAATCAACCGATGCACGTTTTTCATCAAAAATAAAACGATTCCTATCGAATGAATAGATGTTTACCGATTAGAAATTGTCGAAAATCCTCTAGAAATCCAATGAGACCACCTCGAGGTCTTCTCACGTATTCCCCGGCACGTATCGTTTTCGGCGAGTGGGCGCCGATCCGAGGCGATTCTACGCTGGCTTCAACACACATTCAATCTCCACCAAAGTTGCAAGAACATCAATGGGAGAGAAAGAGGGGGCCGACGGCTAGTTGGAGATTTTAAGGTTTATGGAGTTTTTGGAATAATGCTAAATTATCTCAAATCCTCCAAAAATGAGATTATATATCCATTTCTTATTATTAGGAAACAAGACATATCTTATTCCTAAAAATAAGCATGGAGAATATTCTCCCACACCCCCATTAGGGCCGGCCAGTATATGTATAATATATATATTTATTTTGT
>JAUZSS010585088.1:0-5000 GCA_035668195.1 Sarracenia psittacina
TTCTTTCTGACATAACCATTGAACCACATTAAAGAGCATGTACAGTCGCAATTTCAGCACAGTCGTAATTTTGTCTTGTATCATCACTGTAATGCAGAGCTAATCTGATATTTTGCTTGGATCATGGTTAGAGCGTCATGGAATGAAGTTTAGGACTAATTTTGGGTTTTTATTTTATTTTATTTTATTTCAATATGTTGCTGGACAGACTTAGAGTTCGTTTGGCTCAGGCTTTAAGTCAGTCTAAAGCTGACATTTTGGCTTTTGTCTTAAATCCAAAAAAAAAACCTTATTTACCAACCCCCATCTTTGGGTGTTTGCTTTTTGCTTTTGTTTTTTGTTTTTTCGACTTTTTCCTAACAATTTTCAATTTTACCCTAAAGTGGCTAATGGCTTTTTTTGGCCTTTTGGGTTTCTACTACAATTTTCAATTTTAACTTTTTGGCTATTTTGTTTTTTCACATTATAGCTTTTTTGGCTCATAACCATATGAACTTTTTGGATTTTTGACTTAAAGCCGGTTTGCCAAACGAAGGCTCTGTAACCTCAAATGTAACTGATGAAAAACAAACCTAACATCCGCATATGCAACCACCCAACCACGATCAAGAAGGCTTTTTAATTCACTCTGCCACCGTTTATCAAGCAACTCACCATAAGCTCCATGCCCATGAAGTAGTCCCGGATTATGAGCGACTTTCTTCCTTGTACGTGAGTAGACAATCGTCAAAGGAACTACAACCCCATCATATGAAGGGACATCAAAATGTTCACAAGCATAAAACTCAGACAGGTCATTCCACAAGTGGTCATCTTGGAAATTGACTTCATCTGTAGAACGTGAACTTTGGGAGATCGATGACTGTTCAGTGCTAGCAGAGGATGTTCTTCCATATAAAATTCGTGTTCTGTCAAGAAGCAGATTTTTCTGCTGAACAATGTTCCACTTGCCACTTGACAAGTTGTAATCTACTACAGCATCAGGCATCTGCAAACAAAAAAGACGTAAATCAATTTTTGATTAAAAAGCAAGTGCCACCATTGCTTAAGATTATCAAAGCACTGTCTAGAAACTAATCATCATCTTCGAAATTGATAATATTTTTTGTGGTCTTTCTTTTTTTTGAGCTCGAGAAACTAATCGTCATTTTTTTTGAGCCAGCGTCGCTTTCGAGTATAGCGTGCAGTCATATGAGGATGTCACAAACCGGGTGCTTGTCGCAAGACACCCCAGACACTTAAGTGAACCTCCTGATTTGGATTTGCCCTCATATGAACTGCGATTATCTACCTCACTAGGAAGGGATTATCTGAGAACCAATAACAGTCGTCTTGTCTTAGACCGGAATCGGATACCGCTGGAGAGAAACCGGAAATGGAATCTCGTTCTCAGCACCTTCAAGAGTTTGAACTCAAGGGAGTAACCGGTAAGTTGTTGACGAAATAGGAGAAAGGGCCAGGTGTAACCAGGGGGTTCGGGGGGATGTGCCCCCTGAAACTCACTGCCATAAAGACTCCGCTGACTAAGATAATATATATTGACTCTAACTATAGAATAACAATCAACTTCTTGAAGGTAGGATAGGGCGCAAAGGGAGGTTATCTACGGTGTCTTCTCTCTCCGGACGGAATTGACAGAGCTCCAGACAGGGAATGAATTCTTCTTCTCCCCCTCCCTTCGTGATATCTTCCCGCCTCCCTCGGGCCTGGCGGATCTCCAGCAGGCTTTCTCAAGGGCAATCTCAATATCCATTCCCTGGCGAAGACGCAGGCAGCCCCATCTTCTTTCTTTCCACCCCCAGCCAAAAGGGAATGACCGGTATCTCTTGCTGTGGTATCAACGATTACCTAAAGAAGGTCTTAGAAGAGGTAGTTCGTCTCCAGGTGATGGGCTAGGTTTAAGAATCCTGTCTCTCCGGCTCGGCATCGACCGGATCTTTCTATCAGGATTTCTATCTATCCACCAGGGCTTCTGCAGCCAAGCCGGCAAGGCATTCTATTCCCACTTCATTCCTCCCAGCTCTCATTCACCGGTACTGTCCTTGGATTTCACGTATACCCCTTAATTAATAATTAAGATTAAGGGTTCCGTTGGGATCCAATCTGGTCTTCCCTACCTTCATTCAAACTCTCAGAGATGGTTCTGCGCTTTAAATCAAAGCGACGTCGAATCAGGTCGTTTCAGCATTACCTTTTGAGATTTCGGCTTTTGTCCACCTAGCGAGTTTGATTCGCGACCGCGGAGAAGTGGAACCTCCTGGGATGTTGTGGCCTCATCGTGTTCGATTTGCTCTGGATAAGATGAACAAGTTCTTTTCATCGTCAGACTATGGTCTGTATGAAAATGAGCTTGCTCTTTACCCGGACTCTGAGAATCTCTTTGACCCACTCCCAATTGTAGGGAAGCTAGGACAGACATTGGAGGGGGGAGGGCGGATATTTGCCATTGGTAACTATATGAATCAACGGTTATTAAAGCCTTTCCACGATTGGTTAATGACTGTCTTACGACAGATACCAATGGATGGGACTTTTAATCAAAGAAAACCGTTGGATTTATTAGTTGGCAAGATGACTACTTTATCCTATGATTTGAAATCAGCCACTGATAGGTGGCCTCTTCTAATCATGTATGAGATGGTATGTTATTTGTTCGATCGGGGGTTCGCGTCAGCTACGGTGAAAGCCGCACTGGCCCATAATATCTTTCAAGTCCCTTTTATAAAAAGTAAACAAGGGGTCTTGTTTTATGGCAGGACAACCACTAGGATATTACTCTTGTACGATGGAGAGGGATTGCATCCATTTTCTTCAGATATGCCACAAGTGCCAAGTGCATGCGAATTTGATCTACGCGTCGCCGACAGAGCTTCATAACCAAACCACACCATGGCCCTTTGCAGTATATTGCCTAGATATCATAGGAAGGTTAACCCGAAGGCAGCCAATTGGACATGAATACATCTTAGTAGCTATCGATTCTTTCACAAAGTGGGATAAAAACCTCCTACACCACGATCACAGCGGCACACGTCATAATATTTCTTAAGAAGCAGCTTCACATTCATAAGCTTAGTAACGTTAATGCTTTTTTTTCCGAGCTCTAACACACACCTGCCCTAAGGCTGTAAGCGGGGTTTAGTCAAGTAAAGCAGAAGGCAAAAGAAAGACAGAAGCGGAAGAGGCAGATTTAGACAACCAACGTCAGCTACGAGTTCGCACCCCAACCAACAGCTGCCTTTGCTAACCTTGCTTTATCTGAACTAACGCACTCAGAAGGTCACATCTGTCTGGCTGCTAAAGGAAGAGCTGTAAGACAAGAACTGCTAACTACCGGTTGTCTGTTCTTCATATGCGTTCGTCGGGTCTGTCTTCCTCACGGTGCGTGGTGTCTTATCTCGGATCTGACTATGCCTGGTTGTGGGGCTTACTGTACCTGCTTCTCTGATCATTCTTCTTTGATGAGTTTGTTCGAGGTTCAAGATCTACAGAGGGACCACCGCCCAATAGTGCTTTCCCTAACCTCGTTATATTTCTTTATATAGTTATAGAACTATAACTAAGAGAAAGCGTCTGCTCACGGAGGTTGTTGTAGTTTTCGTAGTTGCTTGTAGTAATCTTTCTTGAATCGAGATTGGCTTGGTGTTCCGTGTACCGCTCCGTGGGTACTTCATCGAAAATATCCCATGCTTTTGGTTGGTAAAGTCAACCCAAAAATTTCTTCTTCCTGAATTGGGAGAGCAATAACAAGTCTCCCTTTTTTTGGGGGGGAGCAGAGCAGTCAAAGAATGAACCAAACCAAATGATTGTTCTAGAATGGCGATTCCTCACAATTGCTCCTTGTGATGCAGCAGAACCATGGCAATTAGGATCTCAAGACGCAGCAACACCTATGATGCAAGGAATAATAGACTTACATCACGATATCTTTTTCTTCCTCATTCTGATTTTGGTTTTCGTACCACGGATCTTGGTTCGCGCTTTATGGCATTTCCACTATCAAAAAAATCCAATCCCGCAAAGGATTGTTCATGGAACTACTATCGAGATTCTTCGGACCATATTTCCTAGTATCATCCCGATGTTCATTGCTATACCATCATTTGCTCTGTTATACTCAATGGACGAGGTAGTAGTAGATCCAGCCATTACTATCAAAGCTATTGGACATCAATGGTATCGGACTTATGAGTATTCGGACTATAACAGTTCCGATGAACAGTCACTCACTTTTGACAGTTATACGATTCCAGAAGATGATCCAGAATTGGGTCAATCACGTTTATTAGAAGTGGACAATAGAGTGGTTGTACCAGCCAAAACTCATCTACGTATTATTGTAACACCTGCTGATGTACCTCATAGTTGGGCTGTACCTTCCTCAGGTGTCAAATGTGATGCTGTACCTGGTCGTTTAAATCAGACCTCTATTTCGGTACAACGAGAAGGAGTTTACTATGGTCAGTGCAGTGAGATTTGTGGAACTAATCATGCCTTTACGCGTGCGCCCGGAAACATAGGCCGACTGCTGAGCCCACTCTGGCTCAGCCGCACCACCCAGGGTGCGAGCCACCCGAGAAGCAAGCTATTACAGCGAGCGGCTGGAGCAGTAGGGAGCCGAGGAGCAAGGCAGTAGATAAGATAGAAGAAGGGGCCAGGCTCCCGGTGGAGCGGAGAAGACGGTTAGGATAACGAACTTGAAACGCGGAGCCCGAGCGGCCGGCGAGCGAGTGGTTAGTGGCCAATAGCGCCCTAGTTGATGGCATTCCTCTCTGCGGCTGGCACTCGAGGAACCACGGGGCACTCCATACAGAGCAAACAAGTCTTAGGGGTGAGACGCCCGCGCAAGGACCTCCATTCTCATTAGGAGGTCGAACTAAGGACCTATGGAAGTCGGGGCTACCCCGTCCCCATGGGCAACGCAATAGTGTCCTGAGGGAGGAGTTTAGAGGCCTTATAGTAGCACGGACTTCTTTTTCTTTCTAGGTCATGCGAAGGGG
>JAUZSS010585088.1:10000-13230 GCA_035668195.1 Sarracenia psittacina
GTGATTCGCACCCCATTCATCATCTCGTGGATCCGTTGGCGGCTCAACAATCTTCCATTGAGATGTAACCAACTTTCTCGAGAGAGATCAGAGGTTGGGAAAGGTTTTCTTTCAAGTGAGGGTACGCAATAGAATAACATGGTTGTTGTCTTTGATACGTTCTTGTTCATCTTCGTCTTCCTCGGTCAGCTTAGTTTGAGTAAGAAATCGGGGAATCTCGAATGACTTCTTTGAAAACCGGCTCCTCTGTTTGTTGCGAGAGAGCTAATCGAACGGGAGGAACCGAGAATGAATATGCGCTTATGTGCTGCGCTTCTACTTAGTCCTCTAACTCTAACCTTTAGTCGACCAACCACCTTATCCTTCCTAGGAAACCATTTGCCTTTGAATTCCTTTCCTGGACAAGCTATCCTTTCTAGGCGACCTACCTTTATCAATCAATCTCGCTCCTTTCAAAGATGCGCTCTCACTCCTATTTCGGCTCTTATACATGCTGCCTGCCGCTTTCGAACGAGATGCGAAGGCATAGGTAACGAAATAGGTAAGGGTGGGCCTAAGCTTGAAGATGTGCAGCTTGGTAGAGCATTTGCCAAAACAGGTTCATTTCAGTAGCGATATGCTCCGGCTTGGGAGGATAAATAACTTAGCTTATTTGTTGTTATGTTAGTTCCTCAACAAACAGCGCAACCGCTATGCTAGCTCGGCATTGAAGCTATAGCGAATAGAAGTAAGGAACCTTGGCTCATTCACCAAGGCTTATACTCCTAAATATATACATTATGGGACTATCAATCAACAGGCTCTGTCAACAGGTTTGGGTACTGGGTCAAGGTAAAAAACTCCTCCATCATTGGTGGTGAAGGCTACGTATGGTCGGCCACAGGAGCAACCTAGGCTTCTACTCTCTAGCTCTGCCGCTGGTGCTATTTCCTTCGCCTCCACAAGCTGCGAACTCTTCGTAGTAGCGCGGGATTCTACTGCTTATTAAGGCCACTTAGGGCTCACTCGACTTGGTCTCCACGCTACCACTGACCAGGTGACCAACCACTCCTTCCCAACCTTCTGTGGACCTTGCTTCCTATATTTAACTGTTGATGGAACTGCCGAAGCTCTTTCCTTCCCACCTCTCAAATGGGCGTGCAATCCACTTGCTAACCGACTCAAGTGTAGCGGACGTTTTCCTTATGATATCCGCGCATCACCGAGCACTTTCCCCTACTCCTAACAAGTTGCTGGAGCTTTGAAGCTGGATCGCGTATTTGATTGCTTGGCTCGCTTCGCATTCCAGTTATAGCTACGCTCGCAGGTTTCTAACAAGCCAACTCAAGAACTCCTACACCTCTTCCTCTTGCTTGTGCTGCTTATGCGGGTTCGGTTGCTTGTTATTATTCCGATTCAGAAGATGAGTCTACAACTTACTTATTTTTCCAGTAGACTAGACTCCCTTGAATTTTCGATTGTATACGCAGAACTGATCCGAGATGAGACTGATCCCTTTCTACATACATAGCCCCACCCCCAAGGTAAGCCACCTCAGACCAGGAGGCAAGCTTGGAAAACCATCCCTAATAAAAGGTATTGATCGAAAATGGAGCTGCAGTCAATATCGTCCCCGTTCAGACAGTCAAAAAACTCGGAAAAAAGAAATATAGAATAGAGCAATATTTTATAAAATGGTTTCAATGATGGCAAAACAAAGGCTCTTCCATTCTCTTAGAGGTCCAGATCGGCGATTACAGAAGCCTTACAAAGTTTTATGTGATCGACGCCCCAGTGCAGTACAACGTACTCTTGGGAAGAGAATGGATACACACAGGAACATGTGTGTGCCATCGAACCTCAACCAGTGCATCATGCTATGGCACAACAATTACGTTAAAGTTTTCCCTGCGGACCCAAGGCCCTTTGAATACGAAGCCAAGGCAGCGGAAGTCTACGCTGATGCTTATTACTATGAAAAGGGCGATCTTCAAATCAGGTTGTTCGGTCTGATCGACCGATCGCTGCTATTGAAGCCCTGTCGAAGACACTAGTCGATCGGGCCTCGACGACACAAACAAGTCAATGATGCTAGATTAGTATGGAGATGGAGTGCCAAACAACCTATAAAATTAAGAAGAAAGCATTTGGTTCGGCTGTACTTTCATAGATCTACATGGGAATCTTCTTGAGATCGATCAAGATAAACTAGGGGAAATGGAGGAGATGCTTTCTATTGTTATTGGCTATAAAAAAAAAAAAAAAAATCAAGGTTTTAAGGTAATCTTGCCCCCTCAAAACTAGATTCTTGACTTTGCGGCTGCTAGAGCTAGAGTGACACCATTTTTCAACTCTATGGTTTTGTAGCTACCGGGTTGACATTGTTTGTTACTTAATTAGTTGAAAATTTGAACACCCATAATGACATCCAAATCCATCAATGGCATAACTAAAATTAAAATAAGCTCTTAAAAATACACTTGAACTCTTTGCTCCCAAATCATTACTGGTGACGGAAGAACATTGTCCATCTCTATTATCCCATTCGTTTGTGGCACATAAGATGTACTCACATTACTGAGCACGGAGCCAGTAGCTTCTCTGAGAATTTCTAAAAAATGAGACGTCTTGGAAATGAAACCCCTACTTTCTCTTCAAATGTACAATCAAGAAAGTATATTTTCGCATGAAAAAATGGAGATGTTTTGGGAGCCCTGTGTCTTTTTTCTATTTTCTTATTTTTTGGCACACTAGAAACCCAAAACCCTAACCTGCATTCGCCCCTGTTTGGCATCTATCTAGTTCCTGGTGGAATAGTCAGCATTTTCAGACAAATAAACACAAGTGCTGAACATATTAACAGATGCAATGAAATCAGTTTGTTGTGGAATTTTTTCTTTTCAATAATAACTTTGCTGTGGACTCGAGAACTGTTGAGAATAATCCCCCTTAGGGTTTCCATTACACTAATTTTGTATATATACAAACTACATGACTAAACACAAATATCCTCAAGACTACATTAAATATTACAACTTTGTCCCTAACACATATATACAAACTAAACATAACTTAACACTCTCCCTCAAGTTGGTGCAAGATATCTATCATGCCCAACTTGAACAAAATAAGGTGAAACACTTTGCTGCTAAGACCCTTGGTAAAAACATCCGTTAATTGATCTTCAGACTTCACATAAGGCATGCATATAGAACCATTGTTGAGTTTTTCTTTGATGAAGTGTCTATCAA
>JAUZSS010586161.1:0-13219 GCA_035668195.1 Sarracenia psittacina
TAATTTTTAAAATAATATTTTAATTAATTAGTCTAAATTAAAATTTAATCGTATTATTTAAAGTGAGATAACTAATTTAAAAACAATAAAATTTAATATGTACACTTTTTAATAATAGTTTACCATTTGATTAGATTTAGAACTCTCCTTTTATATTATATTTGATGTTTGAATTAGAGCATAAAAATAAAAATCAAAAATAGAAACAAAAAAAAATAAGTAAAAATTATGACTAATATGGACCAGTATTAGTCGATACAGATCAGTACTTTGACCGATACGAAACCAAGTAATTAACGCACCAATTTTGTTCCAAACTGATATATACTATCAGTATGAGCAGGTACAATGCAATACGTACAACTATGCTACCAATATCAAGTTCACCACTTGTGATATTCTCACTTTTACATTTTGGTTTCCATTGAAATAACTCAGTCCAAAAAATTTACTTGCTTTTAAGTACTCATGGAAGTGGCAACATCAAGGGCATCCAAACACCCTCTGTCCCCAAAAGCCCATTTGACTCCTCAACTATTTATCCCATCCTGTCTTCCTCATTCACTCTACTCTCTTTCACAAACGGACCTAAGTGAAAATACTTCTCTTATTACTGATATATATAATACAAATGATCATCTTTAAGCAAGGAATCTCCATTTGAATGATTTATGATTCATATCATTATTTGTATCGAAACTTTCAAAGTTCTTCCTTTAAAAATCCAAGAAATTCCACGACCTCAATTAAGACTTTGTTATACTGTTTCGTTGTTTCAATTGACATAGACCCAAGCCATCTAGTAAAATTGAGGAGCAACATCAACTCGGTGGAGTGGCATCCAAATAAGTACCTACATTCTGATTTCTGATCTATATGGCACGCACTCTGAGTTCCTATAAAATGAGGAATTAAGGATGGATTCGATGGAATAGTATAGTTTTAGAGAGAGAGAGAGAGAGAGAGAGAGAGAGAGGGGAGAGAAGGGAAGAGAGAGATAAGAAAATGTATTATACAAGAAAGGGTATGATTCTATTGTATTAATTTTGGATTCTTTCGTTCGGTTACTCGGAATACAAAACAATATTGATCTTGATCTTCAGCAGAAGAACAGAATATGCAAGAAAAATTCTTCACTTTTGGGATGACAAAAATAAATAAAAATTAGCCAACACCGCCCTAAAGACAACACAGGGATGAGGCTACCAGATAGTTACTAAGAGAGACACAGAGACAGACACACACACACACATACCGGATAGAATTTAATTTCTTCAAGCTGAAGAACAGACGAACGAGAAAAAAGTTTATGGATCCCGAGGGCCATCAAAGGACTGGGTCTTCCTCAAATTCCAGTGGAGGCCATCATGTATGCTTCGCAAGAAATCACTGGTGGAATCGACTTGGCATGCAGTTGGCACGGGCCAAGGTGCCATGCTGCACACAAGTGCATCCCCAGGTGCTAACCTTTTTCTGTCCTTCCCATCGAAGGATGCCCAAGCATGGCTTCTGCTATTGAAAGGTACTTGAATTCTCAGTGTTATGTGCTCAGGTAGTATCAGAGGACGGAAGGATAGAGAGTGTGGGCAAATCGGCGTAAAAAGGATGCCGGGAACCTGCAATTTAGTGGGGTTATTTATGAGCGAGTAAAAATGTACAGAGAAAATTTTATTAAGTTTGTGTTTGGCCTAGCTTTTTTGTATGCTTTTTGGCTTTTTTGCTTTTTTGTAAAAGAGATGTAAAAATATGTGAAAAAAGCTAATTGATTACAGGTGAAAAGCCAAACAAGTAGACTTTTTAGAGGCTTTTAAGCAAAAAGCCTAAAAAAACAGTTCCGCCAAACATAGGCTAAATGCCAAAAAAAATTGACTAAATTCTGAAGTTGATCTTATTATGTACCTGAAACATGCATCTCCTACATCGACACTAATCAGGGTACAAGATGAGAAGCAATTTCCAAAAAGAAAAAAGGCGCTTCCAAACTTAATAGAATTATTGACTGGGTTGAGTACTCTCAAGGAATTCCCAAACAAAAGTTTGTGAGGGAAAAAAACACAGGAAAAAATTCAAAAATCTAATACATTGTCACTTAAATATGATGAAAAATACATCATAATAATAATAATAATAATAATAATAAATAAATAAATAAAAAGATAGAGCCAGCAAACATAACAATGCTGAACCAGGATAGTATACATGGAAGTACATGGCCTTTCTCTGATCTATTCCATCTTATTGTTTTCTATGTGCCCATGCATGTCTGTTTGTGTACTTGTTTAAGGTGAATCAGATTACACCATAATGCATTTTAGTTTTTTTCTTTCCAATACCCTACTACAACCATATCATAGACTCATCTTATATTATAAATTTATAAGACTATTATAATACCTCGGGAGTCAAATCAAAGCATGAATGCAAGAAATGATGCAAGACAAGAATTGGATTGGATAGAGGATGAACTTGCTCGAATCAAATTGGCCAAAGGTGTACATTCGTGAGCCCATGCTAAAGTTTCAATCAATTGCTGCCAATATCCGCGCCAGGAAATTAAGAACATAAATCCAGCAGCCCAAACAAGATGTCCAAATAAGAACATCTACGCCCAGACGGATCAACTATTCATACCGAAAGGGTTATATCCATAAATAAGTTGGAAAGATTTTAACCATAAATAATCTCTTAACCATCCCATCAATTAAGTGGAAGATTCATTAACCATAAATAATCTCTTAACCATCCCATCAATTAAGTGGAAGATTCATTAACTGGTTATTCCTTACCCTCGGACCAAATTGGTTATTGGACAGTAAAAATTATAAAAGGTGTACATGAAGCTATTCCTGTAATAGGATCGCCTTTGATAGAATTATTGCGTGGAAATGCTAGTGTAGGACAATCCACTTTGACTCGTTTTAACCCACATGATCTGTTCTATCAATCCTCCTCTTCAGAGAGGAGTTGTGTTGTTAATAGTAATTACCATTCACTGTCAAAGGTCTTGGTGATCTCTAATCTTCAAGTCTATATAGCCATGTAAGGGATTGATGAGGTCCTTAGGTTACAATACAAAAGTATATAGTGCACAAACACTAAGGGCTCGTTTGTTTGAGGGATTGAAGGGCTCTTGATTAGACTCTGGGCTCATCGTCCGGGCTCCTCTGGTGTTTTAATAATACCAACGATATCACTAAATCTGTGGCAGCTAATTAGTGAATCATACACAGGATTGCCCCATTTGAACATCCCAATGAGGCTTTTCAACCAGAAGGATTCAGGATCTCTCTTGCCTTTCTCAAGCCCTTCAGTTGCTCTTTGATTATTATGTTGGACCCAGCTTTTAACACAAAAAACACCCTAATAGATCTGAGAGAGAGAAAAATGTGACTCAATGAGAAAGAGGAGGATATAGATAGAAACTCATCAAGTCTTTGATCACCAACTTGCCGCAGCCAACCTGTCCTTGATGTGCTAGGGTTATTTGGGAGGTGTTAGGAAGAGGGTTTCATGGATGAGGTTGTGAGGATATCGGGGAGGGGATTTCTGGGCTGAACGAAATCAGAGATGGAGTCATGGGGAGAGATTGTTCCATGTCACCTCCTGCATTGCCCCCAAACAAATGTGGGCCACACATTTGTGTGAGCCCCATCGCTTTTGATTTGGGACCTGGACAAATGTGTGGTTAAGATTTGTTTGGGGTAATGAATGAGGTGGCAGAGAATAATTTTTTGTCTTGAGGAGGTGTTTTGGGGTGAGGAAGATTCGGTAGGCAAAGAAGCAACTGTCATGCTGATAGAAAAGAAGGCTAGGAAGCAAAAATACTTATGATTATCCAGCAGTGTATTAACGTGGTTGCCGAAGATGGTGCACTGTTGTGTGGCCATGCCCAATAACACACTAGATTTGTGAATGGAGGGGCTAGTCGGGCAGTAGCTTACATGCATGGGTATTAGTGGGTTATCACAAAATAAGGAGGAGCTTGCTGTCAATTTTTCACTAATCACAATCTTCACAAACAATCCATTACATAATTTCTACACTCCCGAATTTTTAAACCAACCAAAAACAAACAAGGGATTGGATTGCCAACAACCCCAAATAGTCCCAGTCCTTAAGATTAATAATCCAACCCAACTAATCTCGGGATATGGGATTTAACACAAACATGTCTTAAAGGTATTGAACAAGAGTTGGAGTTGCAAATCGGTTGCATAATGCTGAAATCGTGATTATAGGATTGCAATTACGACTTGCTAGGGGGGAATTACAGATGACAATAGTTTCAAGAAGATAAAAGGGATGTTTGGAACGGCTTTCTATTTCTACTTTCAATTTTATGCTTCTGTTTTTAGATATAACTTATAAGCTACAATCTATCCAAACACCACAACTTCTGTTAGAAACTACAACTATTTTTTCTTCTATTTCAACTATAAACTACAATATTTACCGAATAGTCGCAACTTTTGCTACAAGCAAAAGCAATGCCAACCACTACCAAAATAGAAATCAAAAACATACAATTACCTAGATACTATGCACTGTATGGCCAAAAAAACCAAAAAACCAAAAGGCCAAAAAAAACCAATAAGCCGCTTTAGGACAAAATTGGAAATTGTTAGGAAAAACCAAAAAACAAAAAATTCAAAAAGATGGGAGTTGGAGAACGAGACCTTTTGGCTTTTTTTGGCTTTAAGCCAAGAAAAAAGTCGGCTTATAGCTTGAGCCAAATGAAGGCTAAAGATACGGGACAATTCTTTGACATTTTCGGGTAGTTGTCAAAAAACAAAGCAAGAAACAGTGAATAGCACCCATATCCATTCATATTTGGAGATTTTTAAGATTTATGCATAGAATTACACATTTTAGGCTTAAAATGGTGATGTGACATTACATAATACCACCAACACTCTGATGATAAGATTGAACTTGCTACCCCAATTCGTAGAGCAGTAATCCTAGTTATTGACTTATCATTTTCAGTTAAGTTTTACAGAATAATGAGAAACAGCAGAAATCTGTACCTTTATGCACAGCTAGTTGTTATTAGTTATCCTTTTCATGGCTTGCTTCCACCTCTAAGATGTTAACAGGGGCACCAAATGATTTTCGCTCATCTCTATAGAAAGAATGAACGTATGTTTTTAGACGATACTATAGATTAAAGTCTAACTACAGGTTGATCCAATGAGAGGTTATATGTCTCCTAGTATTAAAGATACATCATACGCAATACCAAAGAAGCAAACTTCTAAATTTCAAAATGTATGATGCAAAGAGAGTTTAAACAAGCATTTCAAAAGCATGAGTAAGTGGATCAAGTGGTGAGTGATATAAAGCCTTCGTTTGGCTCAAGCTTTGCCGGATTTTGGCTTTTGGCTAAAGCCAAAAGGCCAACTCCCATCTTTTTAGTTTTTTGCTTTTTGGCTTTTTTGACTTTTTCCTAACAATTGTTAATTTTATCCTAAAGTAACTTATTGGCTTTTTTGTCTTCTTGACTTTCTACTACAATTTTTAAATTTTGGCTTTCTAGCTTTTGACTCTTTTGACTTTTTTGGCTTTTTGTGAAGGGTATTTTTGTCTTTTACATCATATCTTTTTTAGGTTATAAGCAGGCTTAAAAGTCGTGCACTCTCCAACCAAACGATTTTTTTGGCCTTTAGGCTTAAAACCAAAAGGCCTAATAAGTCGGCTTACAACCGGTTTGCCAAACAAACAGTCTGGTTCAATTTCAATAACTAGAGTAAAAATGGAGAAAAATGCACCATCTTGCCAAGCTTGTACAAAGTTGTAGTACGATGATTCTGCTGAGTAGTTCCACCTTCACTCGTGGTTCCACTAAAATGTTCAACTTTTTCTGCTCTTTCAACCATCTGGAAGGAAACAAGAAGAATGAGGCATCTAATGGTGTATAAATAGCATACCCAAACCAAACAAGAGTTATATGTCACTCTACAAATTGCATATTTGGCAGAAAAATATTCTTGAGTCCAAATTATGCTAGCAAGCCTAGCATGGTAGCATACACAACTTTAGCAGCAAACATTCCAATTGAATGACTTTGGTCTAATAGCCTTCTACCATAATGTTTCATTTGCTAGGAAGGAGGTTAAGTTGAGAGGATGGTGAAACCAGGAAGATCAAAATTGGAAGTGACGAAAAAGGATTACGTCTTTCACTTAGTGCATTAATTGAGCTAGGACTTACGAGGAATGGGAGAAGAAGGGCATCTCCTACTTGTTTTATACGGCATATAAATATAGCTCAATCGAAAGGACAGTAATATGAAATTAAATCCCCTCTCAAGGTATTCTTCTCTCTTCTTTCATTTATGCCAATTCTTAGAGTAATATTTCCAATGGATGACAAGGATTTACGCCCTCATCCACTCTTCCTTTCCATTTATCTTTGTCCTTGCTAAATTAACAAGAAGTACCTCCATCCCAAGTCCCAAATTCACCACACCACACCACACCCCCCCACAACACACACAAAAAGTTTCCTCTTCCATTTCTCCCTCATACCAAACAAGCTGCAAATGATTATATGGTAATCTACATATTTATGTGAAAAATAATGAACTCCCACATCAATTGTGCATCGGCAATTTCAACCCAAATTATCGAATCTGTATTTGGTTAGCTTAGTTGACTCACTTGAGCCAATTTCATGATTGAAGGAGATAGAACATGAAGATCGGAGATGAAGACTCAAGCTAAAGTTGATACAACTGACAGACTTTGTTTTGTAGGTAAAAGATCAATGCATTTCATTCATAATCATATAGGTTGTTCTTCAACAATTTTATTTTATTTTATTTTTTTGACAAAGACCAGAAAAATAATAATGAAGGAGTCCACTAAAAATTGAAAAAGAAAAATTACACCTCACACACTACTTTTCAATCTTTAATATCCAAAAATGAGGAATAACCTTAAAAGGAAAAATATGCAAGTAACAAGTCTTATCCAAAAATCCCTCTAAATCCTCGATTTTGTCTTCACAAAAAAAAACAAAAAAAAAAAAAAAATCATTTGATTTAAGCCAAATAATCCAAAACGCCGCAAAAAAAAAAAATAAAAATAAAAATAAACAATAAACTGCACACCTCAAAAGAACATAAGCCTTGCTCTTAAAACCAAAACTCCAAAAATTATTAATTAACTAATGAGCACAAGAAAGTGCAGCAACCCAATTAGTCTGTGCCAAATGAAATAATCTCCGCTATAAGGGCACTGCAATGGGACAATGCAAGAAGAGATGATCAACGCTCTTCTTATCCCTCCTACATATAACACACCACAGAAAAAAAATAGGACAATTGGGTCCCTTCTTTGAATCATATTATTAGTATTGAGTTCCATATGAGCCAAAGACCAACCCAAAAGGTTTAACCTTGGTATATTTGCATTCTAAATCATCTTGTAAGGTTCAAGAACCGGTGCATATCAATCAGCAATACTAGAATCAAAGTGCGTCTACTAAAAGGGACCTCTGAAGAATGAATAAATCACTCTCTCTTATCAACTATCGAATGACTCAAAGAAACACCATTTAGAGAGATGATAAAGAAACTAAAGTTCTGAGAAACAATTGAATCAATAGATGGCTTAGGACTTTGAGATAGCTAGTTGGTGCAGATACCATCGGCTAAGTCCCAGTTTCACGAGTCTATAAACGTCAATGCTAGATGACAACCTAACCAGGGTATCTATGGTTCAATGATGCTACAAAGGTAGACCCAATTGATGAGATTTATTTATTATTTTATCTTTTGGATTCCTTTGGTATTTTAGGATTTATCCCAGTATATTTATTTTGTTAGGCCGACAAATTGACCTGATCACATAGTATCACAATTAATGTGCTTGCCTTTTGCATTAACTACAGATTCTATCCTTTATCATTTGTCAACCCTATATTATCATTTGTCAACCCTATATTACGAGATGGCCCTGCTTTTTGAGGTTACCTGTATTTGGAGTTATGAAGGAAAAGAAAAGTTGAATCTTTGGTCTCCCCAATCGTTTTATCTTCTTGTATTTTCACTTCGAGTTACTAAATCCCATTTTTTTCTGGTCAAAAAAAAAATAAAGGTATTATATATAGAACAGAAAAGAGGGAATAGCTGATTACTAAGCTTAAAAGGATTCCGAAAAGCTTGGGAGGGAGTTTATTTTGAAGGTGGAAAAACTAAAGAAGGGGGGAAAAAAAGCCTTTTATGTTGATGAATTTGAGATTTGGCTAAATCTCATCATCGATTCATTGTATGCATGATCCATATTCTTTCGTTCACAAAACCTTCAAGCACTATCTTGACCATCATCATCATTGGTTGTGGGAAGAAGCCATTGGATACGGATATCGAAACGAGGAACTTTGTGATTGCGGTTGAATCAAGAAGGTTGGAGGTTGGCTCCACCAGTAGTGGAGAGCAAGTATGTGAAGCTTTGCACAGGACTCTTAGCATTAGGCGTAATTGGTAGGAGTTGGTAATTTCTAAGCATATGGAGTCTTGTAAGTTTTTGATAAAATAGTGACAGCTGTTGGTGGGTCAGTCTGTGGTTTTGATCCCGTGATACATTTTTTTCATAGGGTTTCCATATAAATTGAGATTTGGCCTATTCACCCCCTCTTAGGCGTTATCTAACACCCACCCCTTTTTGCAGTTTGGATTTCACATCATTGCTGTTTGTGCTAGATCTGCAACTTACACTAATTATGCAACAACCCCATACTTATTTTTGTGGGCTGATTTGTAGTGGATTGTGGTGTCTTTTGCTGTTTGAGATAATATCCTGTGTATTCTTGCCATTCCTATAGGAGCAAGTGTTTAGCATGAATTTGATGCAAATAAGGGAAAATGGCCTGGTGTAGTAGTGTTTCCTCTTAAAACTTTTCTTGTTGCTTTGTGGTTTATACTAAGGCCCCGATTGGCAACTGCCTTTTTTGCATTTTTAGTTTAAAAGCTAAATTGGGTTCAACGTAAGTTGTTTGATAACTTAGGGAGTTGATTGTTCGGGTAAAAAAAACTGTTTTTTTTTTTGTGTTCAAAGTAGGCAATTTTACCTTTTTATATATTTGATATGAACAATTATATGTAATTGAAAATAGTATTAAATAAGTTATATATTAATAAGAGGGATTATCATATTTTTATTATGATAATAATCTAAATAGAATATTTAAAATTTTGTGTTTTAATTTGATTTCTTATTTTTTTTATTTTTTTACCAAAGAATAATCTTAACTTTTTACATTTTTTTATCAAAAAGCAAAAAATCAAGGGCCTAAGAGACATGAATTGATTAATAGACAATGACAATGACCGAGCCAAAAATCCGTAATAAAAAATTATATATATTTTTCTCAAGAATTTTTTTATATGTTATTTATATTTAAAAAAATAATATTGTATTTTACTTTATAAATAATTGCGTGCTTTGTGCTTAATGGCTAAAAAAGACGTGCTTGTGTGTCTGCATGTTGACGTTTTTAATGATGGGGAAACTTCTGCTAGGGGGAAGTTCTAATTCCTACTTCCTGGCCCATGTCTATGGCGACGGGTGTAATCGGTTTGTTTTGATCGATTTTTGAGTAATATTATATATCGAACTAATTGTTTTGGTTTTGATTTTTTTGAACCGAATCAACAAAACTTAAAAAGGACAACCACACTGACCGTTTTATATTACTAGCAGTTCGGTTACATCGATTTATTTGGTTCAAAAGAGTTTTTTTTTTTTTTTCTCACCGGCAACCTCTTGAGAAAAGTTGGGGTTAATTGCTTGCATGTCAATTGTAGCAAGATTTCAATTCACTTCAATATCTAATTACAAGTAAGAGCATGAATAAAATATTAAGACGTGTCGACAAATAATTTAATAATAGGTTAACATGATAAGAGCCGTTAGAAAATACAAACTAAATAATTCAATAAATCAATAATTTATATTGAACAAATTTAATTTATGATCTCATGTCTATTGAACTGACTAGACCAAAAATGTTCCACTTTTACCAAATTCAACAAATTAAAATAACAAAAAATATAGCATGAAAGTATCATAATCAAAATTGAGAAAATGTATCATAAATTTAGATAATTTGTTAGTTGCTATATATGCCAATGTATTATCACTACAGAAAAATCAATATATACCAGCGTTTTTTGTAGCAGCGGTTCATCAAACCGCCACTATAAGTTAGATATAGCAGCGGTTTATACGGGCGTTATCAACCTAGGCTTTTAGTTGCATTTTTATTCCAAACCGCTGGTATAAGTTTTTATTGTAGCAGCGGTTCTAGTTTTCCGCTGCAAGATGTCCAATAAAATCAAGCATCACCGCCAATAATCCCGCCAAGAGTCCTACCAATTCTGAAACATTATTTACTATTAGAAAAAAATTGGAAAAACCCGTTCATTATCTGCTCAACGAGTTGCAAACCCTAGCTCATTCTTCCTCGAGCAAATCGGCTGAAGCGTCCCACATGTTCTCTCACACCGATAGCGACTCCATCACCACCACCGAACAAGGCCTCGACGAATCCAGCCTCCTCACCTACCCGACTGTCCTCTACTCCCAAGCCAAGCTCCACTGCCGCAGCGACTCCACCGTCGCTTCCGGCTACTCCATCTACCTGGCGGACTACAAAGACGCCGACGTGCTTCACTTATTGACGGACTGTGGCCATCTCTTCCACCGCCGGTGCGTTAACCCCTGATTAAAGCTCAACCCAACGTGCCATATCTGTCGAATCTCGTCGGTCCCAACTCTGGTGGCCGGACCATCATTGGCGAAGCTCCCGAACCGTCAATGGTAATATCTTTTCTTTTCTCCCATCTCTCACGATCTGGTTCATCTCTGTCTCTCTCTCTCTCTCTCTGTAAATTTATTGTAAACTCAAACTGGTGTTGAAGATTGAATCGGTGGTTGATTTGTGGTGTGTATGAGTTTTAAGATGATTTGGGTTTTGCGGACCAAATAATTTCTGCTTCAATCTCATGTTTCAGATTCAGGTTGTAGTTTGGAAAACCCAATCGATTCAGTCCCTTTCGATTATGGTTTTCTTACTTCGACAAATTAACAGATTTTTGGCAGATTATCTTGAATTCTGATAATAGCTATATACACGTATATGTATTGTTATGATTTTTTGTGATCTGAGTGGCTATGAATTTCAAAAATATAACATAATCTTCAAATATCACATGTAAGGAATAGGATTTAGCGTACACCTGCTACTCAGTATGTTCTGTTCTTTTCATCTTTTTTTTATTTAATGTTTTGCCCAATCAGTTAAGAGAGAAATTGTGCTTGAAATGAAAATGTGTATTGTTTTGGGCAATCTTAAAACTCAAAAGCATCTTCCACAAAAAATTAAAATTCTTCCTCAGAGAGTTTTCTGTGAGCTATTAAATTAGCGTTGGCCTTTATTGAATAATACATTTAAAATGTTTGTTTGGAAGTAAAAAAAAAACCTTATATTTTTCGTTAGTGTTGCATGTTCCGTTTCTGATCATTTCTTCATATCAATCACATGTACCTGCAGTAGAATTGAAGTAATATCTTTGATTTAACTTGTTTGAGCATGCGGTTTATAAATTGCTTTGAGGCTTGATGCTTCAAGGTTTAAAGAAAAGAACAATAAATAGATTCAGTACTTGCTACATTTTTGGTCTTTTTTGGCATGTAGTAATAGTACTGCTAATGTACTAAGAAACATTTGAACTCTCTCACACACGGAAATATATATTTCTTATTTCATATTTTTTATTTTTCAGGATAAATGTTGTACACGGTTCTATTGAGCATTTCTTGCATGTTTATGCATAGTTATATAGTATACTCGAACTACTAAATATGCATTCTAGTTGAATATCCAAGTAATAATTTTGGACACGTATCTCATACCCAGTGTCAAGTGTTCGACATGGATACTTCATACATTTATAAGAGAGTGTGGGTCAGGCGGCAACCATTGTGTACTTGAACTAAAGCGGCAACGTTAAGTTGCAGCAAAAATGTTGTGGCTGCTAACAAGACCCAGAAAGGGTTTTGTATCTTCAAAAATGTGGTGGCTGCCAACGTTAAGGGTTTTGTATCTTTAAAAAGTATCCGATTGCTGATCAGGATTGTATCTTCAAGATTTTCCTTTTTTTCTTTTTAACTATGTTTTTGCTCAGGTACCAAAGACTGGGAAAGGCAGAAAGAAAGCTAATCCAGTTAATAAAGATCGGTTCATTAGCAAAATGTTCCTCCGGGGAGATTCTGTTATTATTGTCCTTAGAAACTCTAAATGAGAGGTATTTGTTCTACATGGTTTTAATGAATTAAATGGGACAATATTAGACTTCAAAATGTGTTTGACACTTTCTTTGATTTCCATCTTATAAGACATGTATGCTATTATGTTTTCATGTTTGTACAAGTATGATCTGTTCTCTAGAATACAGTTTGTACTCTTAGTTATGGCATATCTTGAATCAGTTGGATCCAAATTAAGTGTTTACTTAGGGTGTCCTATATTTTGAAGCCTATATGATCATATTAAAGCTCAAGCTTGTTATGTCCATTTAAGAACTAGTATTCTCTTTTGCAGGTAAACGAGGAATTGAAGTAAATCAGGAACAGGTAAACGAGGAAGAAACTGCAGATTGACACGAGGAAGAGTTGAGTTTCAGGAGCTCATTCCATTCATATTAGAAATATCAATCTGCGTTATATGCTGAAATTCCAAGGTGTATAGTGTCTATTTGGGCACTAGATGCTTGCTGCACACCTTATACACTTTGAAATGGTGTTGCCTTTAAATCTTGCTTATTAGTTGTGAGGGCTGCTAAGTCTCCCCTCCCCACATCTTTCTCTCCTACAAGTTCCCAAGCTAATTGCCTCTTTTGTTTTAGGTGTGTTCGTTTGGCGCGATTTAAAAATGATCGGACAATATCCAGTTAACTCAATTGTGCCTCTACTCCAGTTAACTCCGTTGCTTGGGGTTTTTGAATGCTCTTAACTAATTCATCAATTGAGTTGTTGTTACAACACTGTTCCATCCGATGCTACCAACCCAAATGTTTGAACCTCAATAGGATCTTCTTCATATGCACCGGAAAATGATGCTTTAGTCTAGAAAATTAAATCTTTTCCTGGTGGTAAGGTGAGAGTTTACCTTATATTTCTTCTCAATGTATTTTTTGCTAGTATTTATTTGTGTA
>JAUZSS010588323.1:0-13197 GCA_035668195.1 Sarracenia psittacina
AATAATGTGAGTCGGACCAAATGCTATATAGCGTAGAAAAGCACATAGGGGTGTCGACCCAAAAAAAAAAACTGGGTCGACTCCAAGCATGCACATCAACAATTATATAGTGTATATCAGCATGAAAAGTTAAACAATCAAACATCACATAGATTTAGCATACCAAAACCTTTACAAGTGGTATTGAACCTATCCTCTTGAAGAGGTTTTGTAAAGATATCTGCAAGTTGCTTATCAGTATTGAATGGGGTTCTTAGTTAAGCAAATTGCACTAGTATTATCACACATAATGGGGATGCAATCAAAATGTAACTTAAAATCCTCAAGTTATTGTTTAATGTACAATGTTTGCACATAACAACTACAGGAAGCCGAATATTTAGCTTCAGCAGTAGATAGTGCAATCGAATTTTGTTTTTTACTTGACCAAGAAACTATGAAATTTCCAAGGAAATGGCACGTCCATGAGGTACTCTAGCGTTCCACTTTGCATCCAGCAAAGTCAGCATCAGAATAACTCAATAAGTCAAATGAATCTTGACTTGGATAACATAAGCCTAGTTCAATGGTGCCTTTGAGGTATCTTAGGATACGTCTAACGGCAAAAAGGTGAGACTCATTGGGACAAGCTTGAAAGTGTGCACATATGCATACACTAAGCATTATATCTGGTATACTTGCAGTCAAGTACAATAGAGTTCTAATCATGCCTCTAAAAGTTTTTGAATTCACATCTTTTCCATTTTTATCTTTATCAAGTTTTGTTGATTTTCTTATGGGTGTACCAAAGGGTTTAACATTTTCCATATTAAAACATTTCAAAAGATCTTTTGTATATTTTGATTGGTTTAAGAAAATCCCTTTTGCTATTCGTTTAATTTGTAATCTTAAGAAAAAGTTCAATTCAACCATGAGGCTCATTTCCAATTCTTGATGCATGGATTGGGCAAAGTCATCACACATAGTCATGCAAGTGGCACCAAAGATAATGTCATAAACATAGATTTGAACAATAAGAATATCATCATTTAAACACGTAATAAACAAAGTTGTGTCAATTTTTCCTCTATTAAAATCATTTTAAAGCAAAAATCCACTCAAACGTTCATACCAAGCTCTAGGAGCTTGTTTTAAACCATAGAGTGCTTTTGTAAGTTTAAAAACATGATTTGGAAACTTATCATTTTCAAAACTTGGAGGTTGTTTAACATAAACTTCTTCTTCTATGAAATCATTTAAAAATTCACTTTTTACATCCATTTGAAAAAGTTTGAATCTTTCATGAGATACATATGCAAGTGGAATATGTATGGCTTCCATTCTAGCAATGGGAGTAAAAGTCTCTTCATAATCAATTTCCTCTTCTTGATTGAATCCTTGGGCTACTAATCTAGATTTGTTTCTAGTAATATTACCATGTTCATCTTTCTTGTTTCTAAATACCCATTTTGTACCAAATATTGAATGGTCATTGGGTCTAGGGACAAGTGTCCAAACTTAGTTTTTATTGAATTGGCTTAGCTCTTCTTGCATAGCAAGGATCTAAGCTTCATCAAAAAGAGCTTCGTCTATATTACTAGGTTCTATATGAGAGACAAAAGCAACATGTGAAAGTTCATTATGTAATTTAGACCATGTGGTTACCCCTCTAGTAGGATCACCTAAGATTTGTTCCTTAGGATGATCGTGAACCAATCTCCAAGCATGAGGAAGTGCAGTTGATCCATTGGTTGGATTTTCACTCTCTTTTGGATCCTCTTAGTCTTCTTTAGGTTCATTTCCCTTAAGGTCAAGTTTATCTACACCTTCCTCAATTAAGTTTATATCATCAAGTTGATCATCTTCTTTTGAAAAAGGGTTTGACTCATCGAAATGAACATGCATAGACTCTTCCATCACAAGAGTTCTTTTATTATAAATTCTATATGATTTACTAATTATGGAGTAACTAAGAAAAATGGCTTCATCCGACTTAGCATCAAACTTTCTAAGATTAGTTTTATCATTTAACACATAACACTTGCAACCAAACACTCTAAAATAAGGAATATTGGGCTTGCACCCCATCCATAATTCACAAGGGGTTTTGTCTTTCTAATGATCACATGATTCATAACATAGCAAGAAGTGTTGATGGCTTCGACCCAAAAATATTGTCGCAAATATGTTCATTTAGCATAGTCTTAGCCATTTATTGTAGTGATCTATTCTTACATTCAACTACACCATTTTGTTGTGGAGTTCTAGGTGCGGAGAAGTTGTGCGCAATGCCTTGTTTATCACAAAACTTTTTTATGTGTTCATTTTCAAATTCCCTACCATGGTCACTTCTAATGTTTCTAATCTTATATCCCTTTTCATTTCGTAACCTACGGCATAACTTAGCAAAGTGTGTGTGTGCTTCGTTTTTGTGAGCAAGAAAGAGCACCCAAGTGAAACGAGTATAATCATCAACAATCACGAAGGCGTACAATTTTCCACCAAGACTTGCGACACGGTTTGGACCAAAAAGGTCCATATACAATAGTTGTAATGGCTTAGTGGTGGATATGTCGTTTTTCTTTTTAAAAGATGTTTTCTTTTGTTTACCCATTTGACATGCATTACAAATTTTATCTTTTGTAAAGTTTGATTCAGGTAAACCTTTAATTAAATCCTTTTTAGAGAGTTTGAAATTAAATCCATACTAGCATGTCCCAACCTTCTATGCCATAACTAACTTTGCTCATTATGTGTTACAAAACATTTAATATCTTGATTTCACAATTCTTTTAGGCAAGTTATATACAGATTATGCTCTCTATATACAACAAAGACAATGTCATCATCACACTTTATAATACATTCAGTTGAAACAAAAGAAACATTATAATCACTATTACACAATTGACTTATACAAGAAAATTATGTTTCAATCCATCAACAAGTAATACATTTTTAATACATAAAGAAGAATGGTTACCTATGTTGCGAACTCCGATGACTTTACCTTTGGTGTTGTCTCCGAAGGTAACGAATCCTCCATCTTTGGCTTCAACCAAGTGAAGAAATCAGCATTTCCTATCATGTGCCTAGAGCAGACACTGTCCAAAAACTATCTATCTTTGTTTGTATCTCCCTACAAAATCAGCATGAGTGACATATGTTGGTACCCATCTAATTTTGGGTCCATGGGGGTTAGAATGATAGTTCATATTATGCATGAAAGGATACATATAGTTCATATAAGGGCTTGCATAATCATGAAAAACATGGGCTATTTTGTGATAGGCTTTTCTATTGAATTGCCTAGTATGTGTTGGTCTTCTAGGTGGTATTTTGGTAACTTTGGGAGGTGGATCACCCTTTTAACCCATATGTTCATATTTTCCACAAAAAGCACAACTTGTTGTTTTGTTTGTTTTGGCTTTAACAAAAAGATTTTTTAAAACCGTTTTGTTTTCATGTGGGTTATATCCCAAGCCCTCTTTGTTAAAGGTACATCTAGTTCCAAGGATCATATCCAAGTTTTTCTCTCCTTGAGAAAACTTGACTATGATCTTAGTAAGGTCCTCAATTTTTTGTTTTTGCAAGATGTTTTCATTTTGAGTTTCGATTGGGACCTTAGAAGCAAGTTCTTCATTTTATTTTTCTAAAACATTTAATTTTGAATTCAAATCAGTGATTTCTTTTTCATAGGACTTATTTTTCAATTTCAATTCTTTAACAACTTTCAAATAATCTTCAAAGGCTTCTTGAAGTTTTTCATGAGTAAAAGACTCATCATCACTAATGTCACTAGAATAGAAGTATGCTACCTCATTTTGGTGTGCCGTGAGGCATAGCTTTGCCATTTCATTGTCACTTGATTTTTCTTCTCATTCACTTGAGTCGGTGTCGTCCCAAGTGACTTTCATGGCCTTTTGGGGAACTCCTTCTTATCCTTTTTGAGTAGAGGACACTCAGGCTTGATGTGACCTAGTTTGTGACAATTGTAGCAAGTGATTTCTTCCTTCTTCTCCTTAGGATTTGAATCCTTGTAATTGGATTGACGTTTCCATCTTCTGAATTTTCCCTTTTGCTCTCTCTATTTTTCCTTAAGATTCTTGCCACCTTCCTTGTAATCATGGCAAGTTCTTTCTCATTTTCATTTTTAGATTCTTCCTCATCAGAGGTTGCAGTGGATTTAAAGGCCACTGTCTTTCTTGGCTTAGCATCCTCCTCGGTCCTCAATGAGAACTCATAGGTTATGAGAGAACCCAAGAGATCATCAAGTGGAAATGTGGTGAGGTCCTTAGTCTCCTCAATTTCTATCACATTGGGCCTCCATTCCTTGGGTAGTGATCTGAGAATCTTCCTGACAAGTTCAACATTTGGAAAGATTCTACTAAGAGCTTTAAGAATATTAGTAATGAGATTGAACCTTGTAAACATATCAGCTACACTTTCATTATCATGCATACTGAAAAGTTCATATTCTCTTATCAACATGTCTATCTTTTCGTCTATCTTTTTGTCTTTAACTAGGGGTCCACTAACTATGACTCTCCATGCAGCCATATCTTGTGACTGTATGAAGTAAGTCATTCTAGTTTTGCAATATGTATAATTTGTCCCACTGAAAAGAGGTGGTCTGTGGGCAGATTGTCCTTCAGAAAAAATGCAAGATTGGTTTGCCATGTATCTTTAACTACATGTGGTTAAGCTTAAATCAGTAGCACTTGCTCTAATACCAATTGTTGTCCCAAATATCAACCCAAAGGGGGGCTTAATGGGTTGATTAGAAAACTTTAAAACCTTTTAAATTTCTTTTTAAAACTAGTTAAAACACACACATCAAAATACAAAGAATAAGAGCTTGAAAGGTAAGGAGCAAAGAGAAGAGATACAAACGGATGTACTATAAGGACCCGACCTTTATTTATTTATTATTATCTCAAAACAATGTCGTTTGGATGATGGTGGAGGCTCGGGAGTAGTAGGATCGCGGTTTGGTTCGGTTCGGTGAACGGTTCGGACGAAATAAGTTAAAGTGAGTAAAGGAGACTTGACATTCCTTCACTATTTTGGACATAAGTTTTTTCACAATTCGAATTTGGAGGTGATACTGGAACCATTGGAAAGAGGACTTCCGGGGCTTCGATTTGGACATAAGAACGACCCCGTTTCGATTTCGGATGAAGAATTTCTGCCTGTTTGAAGTTTGAATTTTTGGGTTGCTAGAAGGATCGCGCTCAAGCGGGGTTCGCAGATCTGGTTTTTAAAAATGAACCCGAGGGCTCTCTTTTTTCATTTCTCTCATTTCTTCTTCTCTCTAGACGCGACGAGAGACTTGGGGCTGCGAAGATTGGAGCTTGTAGAGGTCTTGGAGAGTGATTAAAGGTGTGTTTGGTAAGTTTTATCCTCCTAAACCCTTAAATCTCTTCTCCTTCTTATCTTTTCTTACCTTTTTGCAATCTTTTCCGTAGATTTTGGCCTAGGGTTTGGTTCTTAGAGCTTGCTTGGAGATGGATATCGGTTTCTCTCATCCTTGAGGAAGGATTTGCACTAACTTTGAATAAGTTGTACCTTTATGTGATTATTTTGGAGTATTGTGTGTGTTGGGTGAAAAACCTAAAGCCTAGAGCTAGCTTTTGAAGATTTGGAACTCTAGACTTGTGATACTTGGGGCTTGATGGGTTTTTATCATTTTCTTAGATGTTTTGAGCGATCTTATGTTGTTTGGTTTATTAAAACTTAAATTTGGAGTAAACCTACACATTTGAACCTTTGGTGGATTTTAAGCCTAAATCTAGAATTGGGGTTTTTTTGGATTTGAAGCTCTAGGATTGCACATGTATGATTATTATGTATTGTTGAGCCTCTTTGAGATCTAGTTGTATGTTATTTGGGTGAGAATTGTCTTATGTTAATCTCGCGGGAATTTGACTAAGTCTAGAACTTTGTGATATGCTTTAGGTTTGTTTGATAATCTTTGGGTATTATTGAGGTTCCTAGTGATAGTATGGCTTGTGGTTTCGTGAGGAATCTCCTCTGTTTGGTTGGGGGAGTTTAGGGGCTAAATATGGTATTGGAGCATCTTATCATGTGTTTGAGTTTTGTTGAGGATTTAAGTTATCTCTAATACTTGTTAATACCTTCCAATGTATTAGGATTATATTTAAGTGTTGTTCTCTTGTTTTGTATAGAATTTTCCTACGTATGGGACGTGGTATCTTCGGATTCGGATTGGCTTGTGAGTCTAGAATCACTTTGAAAAGTAATGCGTGACAAGGACTATCTATTAGACACGTAGTATTCTATGTGGCTTAGACCGTGGCGGGAGGTCACTTCCTTTACCTTGGGTGAATTCCATTTATGTTCCTAAAGTGGAGTTTTAATTCAGTGTTGGAACGTGCATATGAGTGGTTGTAGTTGTTGAGAGATTAGTAGTTTTTATCACTTCACTAACGGATAGATGCATCATCGATCGTTGGAGTCTCTTCTAGTGAAATCCGCCTCGTTCGGTTGAAGTATTTAGGCTTTGGTGACTTTGGATATTGGATAAATGTGACTCGTGTAGTCCTTTGTGATGTGTGTAGGTGACATGTAGTCCCTTGTGTGGAAATCTAGGCATTTCGGCCTAAGGACTTGGTTAGTTGATTACACATTGAG
The DNA here is from genome assembly GCA_035668195.1 of Sarracenia psittacina. Taxonomy (NCBI): domain Eukaryota; kingdom Viridiplantae; phylum Streptophyta; class Magnoliopsida; order Ericales; family Sarraceniaceae; genus Sarracenia; species Sarracenia psittacina. The sequence continues at coordinate 6,634 of JAUZSS010588323.1, forward strand.
GCTTAAGGTATTTGACTTGCCACTCTTGGTTTGTGAGATGGGATTTGTAGCATATGAAACATAAGGTTTTGTGTTTATGGTTTATAACCTTGATGCGTACCTTGACAATTAAGAAGTTTGAGATTTCGTAACTTGTAGATTATGGTCTAAAACATATAATTTGTGGTTAGTGGCTTATAGCCTTTCGTTTGTAGCTCGATGTTAGTCGTGGTGGTTAGAGATCTGTAGATTGAGGTTAGTTGTCCATGATTGGTAATTGTGGCACATTGCCTACGACTTATGGTTTATAGTTTAAGGTTTGTGAAAGGCAAATGGTGGTTAGAATCCTTAACCTATGTCATGAGGCTTGTTTGTGTATTGACGAGTAGGTGTGATTTGAGGCTTAGAGCTTAAGGCTCGCACTTGTAGGCTTAGTGCTTTATTGACGGTTATAGTGATGTGAGCAGTGACAGGTAGTTCAGTTACCCTAGTGATGCACGTATCGTGCCCTGAGTTTGATATCATACTTGATGATTATTTGGCTCCCTTTGAAAAGCTTATATATTTGATTGAGGATCCATGGGACTATATGAGGTAACTAAGGAGTTTTAAGCTAGCATGAGTTAGCCTTTACTTGGGGAATTAATTCTGTGATTGGGTATGTATAGGCTCCCTTGTAATAGCCTTTTTCGTTTATGATCAGGTTATGTATTGGACGTTGGTCACACTTTTAGTGATCCTCAGGCTCCCCTTTTAATATCCTAAGCATTGGTATTTGAGGTTTATTGTTGGATGACTGGTATTGGTATCCTAGTATGTTATGTTTGTACTTTTATGAGTAGACCCTTATGATCTATTGGTGCACATTGCTTGTGTCATTGTGCGTTTATGAGTAGATCCTTGTGATATGTTGGTGCACATTGCTGGTGTCTTTATGCGTTTATGTGATGGATGTTTGTGATGTGTATGTGGGGACTAGAGAGGAGTAGGGAGTGGAGTCTAAGCCTTCCAACTAGCGTTGAGGTAAGCCCTGAGGTTGGTTCACATTGTGGTAAGCCGTTGGACTGGTACAACCGAGGTTAGACTCGTCCGTTACTCTAAGGTCCATCTACGGGTGTGTGCGTATGTAGCGTAATGTTTACGAGCTATGGTATAGGACATAGTTTGTCTACTTTACGATACGCTGGTGTGTGAGTATGTACGCATAACATTTACGAGCTTTGGTATGGGACATAGCTCGTATATTTTATGATACATGATGCTTGGTTTGTATTATGTGTACATTATTCATTTATGAGTATTACTTTGGTATTGTATGCGATGGATATATATACATATATATACGTGTACTCTCTACATGAGTTGACACGGTAGATGTGAGATCTTGTTGGATCATAAACTCGGTTATAACATGGAATGTGATTGTGGTGCAGTCGTATGTACATGGTCATATGTTTTAGTTATGGTTCGAGGAGCCGTGTATACTTATGCATGCCAGATACACCGTTTTGGTAGAAGGCTTGGGAGTTAGTTCCGTTATCCATGTGGTGTAGATGTTATGCTTGATTAGCATGCCCCTCTAGATTGTATCTTGTTAGAGACTAGCATATCCTTGTCACAGACATCTTGTCGATAGTACTCTTTTATCCCTATAGATGATATCTCTATTACTGATATCTTTGTTGTTTGGAGTTGTGAGCTTTTCAGGTTGGAGCATGTTATTCACTAGATAAGTATGGTGATTAGACCCCTATGGGATAAGTTTTGGAGATATCCCCTTTGTTCCTTCGTGAGGACAGAAAATGAGGGAAAAACCTTTTTATGAAAAGGAAAATAAAATCTTTTTAAGAAACGTTTTCTGAAAACTAGAGCCATGTGAATACAGTTTTTCTTTAAAACTTGGAACTTGGTTCCTACTTTATTGGTGTGAAGGTATTCACATGCTCGGCTCACATGTTTTACTTCGTTATTCATTTGTTAGTGTATTATCCTACAACCGTGGCTCAGCCACCCTAACAATTTCAGTTTTTTCTCAAGGTTGGATCGGAGAGTCGGAGGCATACGGACATTTCCACATTTTCTTCTACATGCTCGATGGGTTAACATGTTATACATGTAGTATGGTTTGTAGTTTACTTTTATTAGATTGTTATTTGTTGGGTTGTATGGCCATAAGGCCCTTTTATATTTCGGTTGAATAGCATGTTGGTAGTGGCTAGCTTATTTCTCTTGGAGTTTATGGCAGTTTATTCGTTATGGTTTTGTAGGTGGGTTGTAAGTGCGTTGGAGCCACCCACTGTGTATATTGAGGTTTGGGATGCATGTTGTAGCTTAGATTAGCTTAGATTTTCCACAGATGCAGATTGTATTTATTTAGGTTGTCCAGGTACATTGTTTAAAGGTGGCGAAAATTTTGGATAGTGCCAAAAACAGGAGAAACTCTGCCGAAATTTCTAAAAATTTCCAGAGTTGGATTATTTGGAGTCTTAGATGCATGGGTAATCTATTCAGTTTTCAGATAATTATATTAGGTGTTTATTGGATTAAGGTTAGTATGTTACATAAAGGGAGTAAACCATCTAAAAAGGGTTAGATTAGAAAAGGTGATTCTATACCTAAAGTTGCAAAAATGCCCATTTGGAGACCTAATCGTATGAGGCAGTCAAAATTGAAACCCTATGCCAAACTACCTCATGTTATGCATAGATATAATGATTTTTATGTGTATGATTTTGACTTTCATGCTTACACCGAAGGACCCTACAAGAAATGGGTACCAAAGCATTATGCATATAACTATTTTGTACATACAAGACAAGTGGAGAAATGGTAAAGGAACATGAAGGGCAAGGCCAAGGTGTTGCCCCACTAAAAGTCTCAAAATCATGTTAATTTCAGTCAGTCTAAGTGATAGAAAACTTGAGGTAAAATGTTTAGTTTTTGGCATACATACTTGGGAACATCTAATTCCTTTAGATTGAGAAAATCATGCAGTTTTTGTCCTTTAATTCCATGCAAAATGCCATTCTTTCTATGCCTATTCAGTGGTTTTTTAAATGCCTCTTACATGCCTAAAGATTACCTGAAGCTTGATCAATATTGCATATTTATTTCATACACTAAATAAGTAATATCTCATTCTCCTTGAGTATATCTGGGTCATTACATGCTAATATTATCGATCTTTTTAAGTTGTATGTGCTCATATTGTTGAATATCCTTTTGAGTATATAAATTGATAATCCGTTTTAAAAAAACATTATCAAGAAGAAGCCTTTTCTTAACACGGTCATCCAGATTGACAACCCAGTCACATGGATAAGAGAGCCCAGAAAAACTTTATTTTTTAATACAGTCGACTGTGTTGCGCTATTAAGTGTTTCTGTCACGAGTTTAAACTGTGTTCCAGTCAACTGATAAGGGTTCGATAACATTTCCATCTCTATGTTTTATCCTCTCCAACCTCTCTCCACTCGTCCAAGACCAAAAATCGAGAGAACAAGGACTCTAAGATCTTGTTTGAGGGTAAATCCTACCTCTCTCCACCTTTCCTTGGTTTCCTGTTTGGGTTTCCGTTTATAAGTTCAATTTTCGTTTATCAGTTCTTCTTTCTTGCATTCTCATTTCTATCTGCAGTTCTTGTTTCGGTTCTTCATTGTTTGAGTATCCCTTTATCCTTTTACATCACCATGGCTCCCCAAACTATGAAAACTCGCCATATTCTTGAAGAGGGTGAATCTTCTCAAAGGGATAGTGGTAATATCGAAAGATTTACCTCTCCTGAATTTTATCAAAAATTTTATGCAGACTTTTTTGCAAGAACCATAATTTTTGGAAAATCCTTATCATTCAATTTCTTTGACGAGGAAAACATCCCTATTCGTCAACTTTTTCAAAATCAAGGATGGGTATGGTTTCTTGAACAAAGGCTTTGCATGTATCCTATGTGCGTGCAGACATTTTACACTCATCTAAAACTTAAGGATTTGAGTACTCTCAGTTCTTTTGTAAGTGGTGTACAACTTGAAATCAATACTCGCACATTACAAGAGATTTTTCATATACCAAGTGGAGGACTTCAATTGTATCATAGTCGTTGGTGGGGAACCACTAGAGGCTTTGATCCAATAGAAGCTATAAGGCAAATTTGTGGAGATCCACAATTTCTAAAAGATTCAAACATGTTCTTCGTCAATTGTCTTTTATTTCTCACATAATCCATCATATCATCTCCTATAACATTGTGCCTCGTTCTGGTGGATGTTACTATATTTCATACATTGATCTTATCTTGATATGGTATATCTTAAATGGGCGAGAAGTAGATCTATCGTACCTTATGCTTTAACATTTCATTGTATGTCAAAAGACTAAGAATGCATCCTTGCCTTACGGTTTTCATTTGTTTATCATGATTCATAATTTCAACATTGATCTTTCCGTTGAGACTGATATCTATAACTATACCCCCAATGATGTCTATTGGACCACCAACCTTCGCCTTATGGGTTATAGATGGGATGAAGGAACTCGATCTTGGATTCCTAGAGTTAGGTAAGCTCCTAGGAAATCTCCCGTTCATCAAGAAGATCCTGTAGATATCTTTGATGATACAGCCTATGACATACCACACACTCCTCCTCTTACTGCTTGTACCTCTCCCTCTCCAGCTATGTCTATCCATGACCTTGCTGCAAAGATGGACAACATGCAAAACATCATTATTTATCGTCTCACGAGGATTGATGACCATTATATGCATCTAGCACAACAAGTTCATAATATTTGGCAAGAACTAGCAAGTATGAAGCAGCAGATGCAAGGGTCAAATGAGATGATGGAAAGGATGTCTTACTTCTCTCGAGACTCGTGTGGATGGCATGAATCAGTCTCTCAACAACCTGCTCAATAGAGGACACTCGGATAGTTGAGATGATTGTGCTTATATTTTACTTATCTTTTGTCTTTAAGTTGTAAAATCTTAAACTATTTGTGTTTGGAATGCTCTATGAAGTTCTTGTTTCTTATGATAATCAATGCTCTTCATATCTCCTTATCTTATGTTTGAGTTTTGCTATTTGCCTATAGGCTTATGGTTATTGTAGCCTAAAGTTTTCAATCAAGTTAATATCATTGATTATGAATGAAAACTTATGATTGATATCCATTGGTATCATCTTCATTATAAAACCTATAGTGTATGACGGTCAATAATCAGGTTAATTCACGGATAAAAATATTTTGAATAAACCTTTCTTTGGTGAAATTCTCTTAGACCCTCTCTATTATAGTTTTTTCTTAATTTATGATCCCAATCATGTTAATTATATTTTTGACAAGTCATAACAATGCATGATCTGCTTTATTGATTGATAAAGGGGGAGTTAATCTTTTGAATCTTTGATATTTTTTTGAAGTTCATTTGGGTTAGCATGCTTATTTCATTTGGGACAAATCTTATAGAACATAACCTATTTTGCTCTATTACAAATCTTATAGCATGCTTATTTCATTCTTTGATATCAAACACATTAATGTCTAAGGGAGAGATACTTTTTAAAGGGAGATCATTTATTTTGCTCTATTACATTTTTTGCTCTAATTTTTGCTCTAATACACGATTTTATGCAATATTTGTTTCTCTTGGATTTTTGTTATGACAATGGGGAAGAAGTATTTGATTGATTTGCATTGCATATTCTTTTATATTCTTTTGCATATTTTTTCTTTGACTGACAAAGGGGAAGAAGCTTTGTACAACATATTCATTTTAGTTTTGCAATTGGTATCTTAAAGCATTATTTTCATATGTTTTATATCTTTGCAAATCAATGATTGTCATAATCAAAAAGCAGGAGATTGTTATCCTAAAGGTCTTTTCAATCAAGCCTTATTTTTTATTTTGATTATAACAACACATTGATTTGTTCTTCTTAATATTTTCTTGCACTTGAGTAAGTTATTTCAGGATTAAATCAATTATATTTAAGCCTATGCACAGCCAAAAAGACAAGAAAAGATTTAAAGATTGAAGGATCACAAAAGAAGGAAAACAGCAGAAACAATCGCCTGAGTCTCAAAATCAGTCGACCAAGTAAGCAACCCAGTCGACTGAATGGTGTTAACAATCGACTGAGTGGACCAATTTTTCATGACGAAAAAGTGTCGAACCTCTTTCAAGAAAAGTTCAAACTTTAGATCCCGAGCCTTTTCTCTTTCCTCAAGGCCAAGATAAGTGTCGAATCTTTAAGAAAAGTGTCGAACCTTTCAAGAAAAAAGTTCGACATAATAATGAAAAGTTCGAATCCTTTTCTTTTCAAAATAATAGACTGTGAACGAACACAGTCGACTGTGTCCCATTATCAATCAACTGAGTTAGTGGATTTCTTGACAAAAAGTTTAACCCTTTTGAGAAAATTTCGTCCCTTCTCCGAAAGTGTCAAACCCTAGGTCAAAAAGTTTGACACTTTTGCACAGATTTTCAGAAAATGGAAAGTGCAACGGATCTATTTTGACTTCCAATGGCTCTATTTTAGTTCCAATGGCTCTAAATCATTAATAGGCTAGTTAAGGTGCTTTCATTTC
>JAUZSS010589412.1:0-13176 GCA_035668195.1 Sarracenia psittacina
CATTTTAAAATTATGGGAGGAGTAAAACTTCCAAAATAATTAGTGTGTGATGAAAACTTCTAAACACTAAAAATTTGGGTCTAAAACAAATACAGGATCTTATTTTTTTAATTTCAAAGCTTATTTTTATGATCAGATTCGTTTATTATGTATATATCGTTGTTTATTGTCCATATAAAATTTTAAGTCAATCCAATACCGATAGCTAAATGATCGAATAATATTTGCATAACATTTATTAACATGTGTTGAATATTTTTGAGAAAAAAATGTTAAGTAAATGTTATTCGCTCACTTAACTATCGGTATTGGATTGACTTAGAATTTTATACGAATAACAAACTCAATAATATATACATATTAAACGAATCCGTTCATAAAAAATATATATTTTAAAATAAACAAAAAAGCCCAACAGCACGGTGTTGATGAGAACCAAAAGTCAAGCTGGATAAAGTTTGATTTGGTTTATATTTTTATTATTTAATTTTCTATTTTTCAAAACTTTTTTTTATTTTCTATGAAAATATTTTACTTATTTTGTTCGTTTTGATTAAAAGAATCGGCAAGAAAAAAATAATTAAGAAATTATAAAAGTACACCAAATACGAAAAAATAATTTAAAAAATTGGTGTATTAACTTAATTTTTGTCTTCTTTATATATTTATATTTTCTTATCAAACATTTTTACTTGTCCGATAATCTCAAATCCATCTAGAACGTTTTTATATGCTCACTACTATATGGAAAAAAAAAATTATATGTAACATTTGTCTTTTGTAAAATACTAACATTTTAATTAAAATAATTCGAATAAAATCGTAATCGAACCGTAACCAATCCGTTTTAACATATTAGTTTTGGTTCAGTTCCGTTACTTGAATACGAACACGGTTTCAAAAATCTGAAACCGTTACTAACGGTCTGATTCTTGAATTTTTATAAAATCGATCCAATCCGATCCGTAAACACCCTAACAAATATTGAGCATCCACTTGATATATAGTTCATTAGTTGTTTTTTATCAGTTAAATTAATAAACATTTTATTAGTAGAAAAGAAATTAAGAAACCAGAGTCTATTTACCAGATCCGGCCTTAAATAATCAGATAATAGTGTTGACAAAAACCAAACCGGACCCCCGCATCTGAGATCATCACCATGTTGGTGACGTCATAGTTCAAAAGTCGTAGTTATCGGCAAAACTGTATTTGACAGTTTCATATGGAAACGGCTTCTTAATGTTATTAAGAAGAGTGTCTGGAGTCTAGACACTACTCTAGCTATGACTTTTAGGCAATGAATTTTAAGCGTAGTCGCCAATTCAAATCTCAAATGAGATTGGTCCTCCAACATTAAAATTAAAAACAATTTAATAATTTGACCAAATGTATTTAAACTTAAGTTATTAATGGTAACACAATTTTTTTATATAACAAATTTAATTCATCTCTATTAGCTAGCAAATGCGGAATAGAGTATCATAATATCATTCATTCAAATAAGCGACAACTTTGTTGTATGATCCAAGTTCACTTGTTGATATATGGATAGTAGTCTATATATAGATACATAGCGATCCATAAAAATGTACAAGATGTATAGTATTGGGATATTTATCCCTCTTTAGAGCTTTTACTACTCTATTCACATTGCGACGTCACCTTTGATGGAATATCATTTGTAGCGAACTATTAATCAAATAATATGAATATAAAGACTAAAAATCTCATTTGAAATATTTAACTAGTCCCAAGTTAAAGGGAAGATGAAACCTATTATTCCTCAAAGTTACAACAGCATGTTGTTTTCTTGTTAATGTTTGATTTCAAAATATATTTTTATCAGTGAGAGTTTATTCATTAGGTAGAGCTTATCGAATTCATTATCTACACAAAAATTTAGATTAATCCAATATTAGTAACTAAGTGATTGAATAATATTTTCTTAATAATTTTTTTTCTGAAAATAAATAAAAATTGTAATTTGAGAAAATAAATTATTAAGCAAATGCTATTTGATCAATTAGCTCCGAAATTGATTAACAAAATTTTTTACATGAAAAATAAACTCGGTGAGTTCTACATAATGAACGAATCTAATTAAAAAAATATATTTTGGTATAAAACTTTAACGAGAGAACAATAGGTTACTATGCCTTTGAGGCCTAATCCCAAGGTATTCTTAGTAGATAAGCTATTTTATATATCAAATTTAATTTTTATTTTATACCGATATGGAATTTGATATTATGACACTTTTTGACCACATGTTAGTAGTAAAATGTTGAATCTGATTTTTTCCCGCATAATATAAAGGATAAGTCATTCGAGAGAAGAAGTAGATAAGATATATACACATAGTATACTAAAAAAAAAAAGATCAAGAAAGAAAGAAACCCTAGCTAGTTTTATTATCTCTGTTTATTAGGTTACTTGAACAATATACTAAAAAGTCCTTGATGCCTATCTGTTTGTCAAGAAAAGATCATATTCCAATTCAAGGTTCAGATTTGTGAGGTTTGGTATCAAGGAAATAGATATTAAAGTTATTAAGTTGTTTAACGGAACTTGACTTCTTGACCAAATGTTGCACGTCAATATCGCGAGATATGACCTTGAACATACAATGAATGAGAGATCTATGACGCTTGATAGTTCTATTGAGATCAAAACAACCGAAGTGGATGAGGTTTGTTTGTGTTGGGGTTGGCTGTGTGGGATTTATTTTTGCTTTTCTTGTTTTTGTGCATATAAGAGTTGCATTGTCTTAATGCAACTTTGGTATGTTTTTCTTATTGTTTATTTTGTTGAGGATTGTGTTTGTGCAATATTTTTTGGTTGTTGATGGTAGTGTTTGATGCAACCTTTTTAGAGCTCCTTAATCTTCGTGTTTGTACCTTACATTAAAGATTAATATAATTCTCTTTTTGCTTATCCAAAAAAAGAATTACTATAAAAAGATTAATAAATTTGATTCGCTATACGTGAGTGCATGATAAATTTGTTGTACTTTTTCTTCAAACTGTGATTGTGTGCATGTAGGATAATCAGCTTGACTCCGCCAAAGCCGAAATGGGTGAGGTGAGAGAAGAAAATCAAAGGCTACGGATGTACTTAAATGGACTTATGAAGGATTACGAGGACCTTCAGATTAAATTCTACGACATCGTTCGTCAAGAAACCGAGCCCACAAACCCCACTCATTCTCATCATCATCATCAAGAAGAAGTAATTAACGAAGAATCCGGGTTTGTTTCCCTAAGTCTTGGAAGAAGTTCAAGTGATCCGAGAAAGCATGAAATGCCAACCGGAAAAGGGAAAGAGGATTGGGAAGATGGTAAAAAAGGGTTGGATCTTGCGCTGTTCAGAAGCAGTTTGGAGATGTCGAAAACAGGGCCAAGTAGAAATACAACGAAGGCGAGCCCTGAGAAAAGCTTAGAAGTGAATAAAGAAGACGAAGGGAGTTGGGAAGCACAGAAGGTTTTGAAGACAGGGAGAAGCGAAGATTATCAAGAAGTTTTGCAGCAGGACCCTGTCAAGAAAGCTAGGGTTTCTGTGAGAGTCAGATGCGATACCCCAACGGTTAGTTTATTTATTTATTTTTTTAATGTATTTTATAAGATAAATTTAAACGTAAAAAATAAATAACAAATAATAAAAAATTTATTTATATTACATGACACAACTCTTATATTGATATTTGGCTTATGTGGTACTCTCACTATCATTTTTTTTCTCCCTCTTTCTTTCTTGTTGAATCCCTTTTTATTTTTTACATTCTTAATTAAATTTGAGCTTTTTCTTATCTTTTTAAATTTTAAATTTAAATTTATTCTTTATCTTTTATTAAATATATAATTTTAATATGTATGCAACCAAACTGTTTAGAAAATAAGTCGATTTTTACTTTGTTTTCAAATCTATATAATAATTTTTTGCTACTTTTAGTTTACATTATGTGTTACACTAATGGAAATATTTTGAATATCTTCTTGACAATTAAAAAAAATATTTATTATTAAATTAATATTATAATAAAATAAACATCATAAAATCAGGTTTATTAGCTTATTGTGGTCTTAATTGAATTTTTTCTATTTGTTGGTCAATGTTTTCAGAGAAATTTCAGGTTGATCGCGATTAGGTGAAACCAAAAATATGATAATTGACTAAATAATGAAAAATTAAAATAGAATAAAATAATACTAGACGGATGCTAAATGATAGTTTTTCTGAATTCTCAATTTTTATTTGTCACCTTACCCATTATCTTATATAATGTTTACTGATATTTACTATTTAGGTTCATTTTTAATGTAGCTGTGGCAAATCACATGATAAATATAATATATAGATATATCGTATAAAGAAGGGACCTTGAGATATCTATATATTATAAATATATATTATATAAAATAAAGTGTGAATAAAGAAATTACAAAATTTAAAAAGTTTTAGTTTTTTATTTTAATTATATCAATTTTATTTTATTATATATGTATTATATAAAATTTAAAATATTTAAAAACAAAAGGTTCATAATCAATATCATTATATCATTTTGATTTTGAAGTTATAATTATTATTTGGTATGAGTTAATTAAAGAATTGTTATCAAATAACCATTTACCAAGTTATATTATCCAATTATAAATGATATTTGTTTCATTTATAAATATGTTAACTAAAAAAATTAATGATGTATGGAAAATGTAGGGACAAAAGAAAATTGAGAAATTAAATTATTCTTAAACATAGATCTTTTTTTAATAAATAGAAGTTTATTAATCAATAGTAAAGTTACATAATAGGAGATTGTGGGGCCATTAAGTACAGCCGCGACGAACGCTGTCCTATATGTAACATTCAAAACAAAATAGAGCGTATACTTTCCAACTATTTTATCCGTATCTAAGGGATTTAATTGCGTGAAACTGTATATAAAATTCTCTACGCTGAAATTTGATAACTTTAGGGAAGTCATTATCCAGAATCCAATACGGGCTTTAATGATATATGGCATCTCTTCCCATAGGGCAGGTTTTTGGTTGAAAATTAGTTCGTTCCTTACTAACCATATGGACCATATAATAGCAAAAATGATTATACTCCACACTTTTTGTAAGAATTTTTTTTTTTTTGCCCACTAACCACCCATGTAGCAGCTGTTGTGGTCTCGGGACAAACCCAAAACTCCCCCCACCTCATTGTTAATGAAGAGAACTTGAAAGAGACGTCTAATTAGGTCTATAGGTTTCAAAGTTATTCTTTTTATATATTTATTTTTTAGTTAAAAAACTAATTTAAATTGAAAGTTGATTTTTTTTATTGGGGTTTAAAAGGACTGCGGGCCGAAAGTTGATTGTTTGACAACTAGTTTTCTAAGTTAAAATTTTTAAAATTAGTGTTTTGAGCAAAAATAATTGTGGTGTTTGTTTTTTGGCTTACTTGGGTAATATATAATTGAGATTATGAGTAATTTATTATCATATAAGGATAATATTATTACTTCGAATGAGCTGAATGATATCACACAAGTATGAGAAATATTTAGGTATCTCAAGGGTATCACATGACACCTTTTGTGGTACCCTTAAACCAATACTATCTTACCACATGGTAAGAGAGAAGTATTCCTAAACCATTTGGTGATATATTATTGATTTAGGGTACCACGTGGGAGTACCATGTGGTACCCTCAAGATACCCAAAAATTCCTCAAGAAGTAGGTATTTTTAAATTTTTTTTTTTTCAAACGAAAAATGATAAATTTTATGACTTTTAGATTTTTGTCTATTACGTCAAAAGAAAATATATGGGTTTAAAGGTAATGAAAAACTCTTAAGATATGTTTGATTGATTGGATTAGACATATAATTGAATTACATGAGAGAGAAAAAACACTTAGGATATGTTTGATTAACCATATTAGACATTTAATTAGATTACATATCTCATATCTTAAGTCATAATTTTTTAATTTTTATATGATATATAATTCAATCTTATCTTTAAATCCATCAATCAAATATATATTTAATTCTCATAATTTAACTCTAATAACTAATAATTATATTTAAAGTCCAACATCACAATACAATTACAGATGTAAAATCCAACTCAAAAACCAACTCGGAAAAAAACGAAGGTACCAATCAATGCACATGGTCTGTCTCGAAAAGCCTGTTAACCAATCCGGTCTACTAGTATAATTATGTCAACACAATTATATACCGAAGCCCTGCGGTACAGTGGTTATATAATTTTTGATAAGATTTCTTATCCAGAGATCGTGAATTTGATCATATCTTTCTCTTCTTTTCATTATCCATGTATTCTCTCTAATAAAAAAAAAAAACAACAAAAACTATATATATATATATATACACATAAAAATAAAACACTATTTATAATATTACAAATGAAAAAAAAGTTTATGATAGAATCACGATTTAAGGCCATTGCGAGTAGTTTTGATTTTTTGTTACTAATTTTATATATAAATTATAACTTTTATTAAGGTTTTGTTTGTTTTAATGTAAAATATTTTTCATGCCAAAAATCTTTATAAAAAAATATTTTTTCAATTTTATTTTTTATTTAGTTGACACATAAAAATATTTCAAAATAATTTTTTATTATTATATTTAAAAAATACTATTTTCATAACAAAATTATGAAAAAATCTAGATTTCTCAATGTCTCTGAGTTTCGTTACTGTTTGCGATAACTTTTTCATTAACTTTTTGTGATTTTTTAAAATTTTTGGGAGTTTTTTATTTTTTTAGTTTATATTTTTTTATTTTTTTTGATTCATCGTGTTAAAACAAATATAAAAATATAAATGTTTTAACTAGAGTTGAAAAAATATTACTAAAAATGAAAAAAAAGCCTTATAAAACTTAAAATGGGTTTATAATAATTTTTTCCTCTAATATGAACTTTTTTTTTGGTTATTTAATTTTTATTTTTTTGATTCATCACAAGTAAATTTTCAAAAAGTGTCATTAGTTGAATTAACGTAAGAAATAATTTTACTAAAGGCGAAAAAAGCGTTTAAAAAGCCTTAAAGTGGTTTTTTAAATCCTTTTCCGTCTTATATGAATTTTTAAAATTATTTTTAGTAAATTTTTATTTTTAAATTTCTTAACCAAAAAAAATTGATAGTGCCAAAATCTGGCGTCCTCCTCGCCGGGCCTCCGAGATCTGCAAACACGAGCAAACCGTTAGAAAGGGGGCCGGAGGGGTCTCCGGCGTACCCTCTCCGACGGTCAAGTCAGATATATGGGGTATGAGATGGAGAAAACAATAGCGAAGCAGTATATGAAATGGAGGGGAAGATTGATTGCGTACCTTATGCTTCTTTCACTGTAGTTTATATAGATTGCTCCTCCGAGCTTTTCACATGTTCTTTTCCCTCACATGGGCTATGAATGACGTAACAGCATTTTGGAGGGAACTCCCGTATTGGCGCCAAATCTGATGTGTAGAACCTTCCATCGTAACGGACCACGTGGGTTCTCTTTGGGTGTGTGCGAATGGCGCTCTCGGATTTGGACGTTCGTGCTACTCTGTGTTTTGCAGCCGGGCCCTGCGGGCCGAGTCGGGGGAGGGGGGGCGCGGACGTTGTAGGCGTGACTCTAAAGAGATGCTCGCCCGGGTATGCCGACTGGGCCGGGAGAAACGTGGTCGGGGGCGGCCCTTGTTTGGCTGGTGCGGAGGGCTTGCTTTCTGGTCGAGCAGCCCTGTTGGTTTGGGCCTGTCTCGAGTCATCTCTCAGCTTGTGGGCGGCCCCGCTGGTCCGGGTCTTATTTTTGTTAGGCGGGGGTTTGGTTACTCGGCGGGCTTGCCCTTGGGCCGGCCTTCTAGGCCCGGAAGCCTAAGGCTTTACATTTTTGGGCCTCTAAATATATTCCCACATCAATAGCAATCACAAAGATAATGAGATTTTCTTTCTTCGTAATCCTCGTATTTTTTAATGATGCATTAATCGGTAATTATTATATTTTTATATTAGAGTGTAGTACTCGTAATTTTATATTAATTTTTTAGCCTAAATTATTTCTATTTTTAAAGCATATTTGTGCAAACTAATTTATAAAACTGACTTTAAAAAGAAAATAAAGAAATTAAAATATAAAATATATATTTTTATAAAAACGTTATTGTTTGGTTATAAATGGGTTTTTCAAATAAAAACTAATAACCAAATTGTATATAACAGAATTTAGAGCGTAATCAAATCGTTTTGATATAGAACTAGAGTAAAACGTAAGATTCAAATAGAACCAAACCGATTTACCTGTTATTTTGAATTTTTTGTGCACCCCTAACCCGAGTTAACTCCTATCGAAGGAAAAAAGCATGCATGTTCCCAACCTAAGAGCTTGTTTGGGATCAATTTTTTAGCTAGTTTTTTTCTTTAAAAAAATAAAAATCCAGCTTCTAAATTAGATTACATGGGATTAAAGTATGACTTTCAATAAAAATAAAAAATCCAAAAATAAAAAGAAATACATATCCAAAATACTCTTAACTTTTTTAAACACAATTCTTATAATACCCGTACTTAAAAATTAAATTCAAATCACAAAAACAAAAAATCGTGGCAATATCTCAAAAGTTATAACTTAAAAGATAAAAGGTAGGATATTTTAGACATTTTAATAAAAAACGAAAAAAAAAGAAAAAAATTACTACAAAAATTATTCTAAAAATCTATCTTCTTTTTTTTTTTTTCTAAAAACACTAAATCTCTTAAAAACCACAGACCACCAAACGAGCACTAACTTAAAAGATAATTATTTTTGCTTATTTTCACACTTCTTATATTTGTTTGAATAAAAAAGTAATTACTCAATATTCTTATCAAAACTTACTGGAAAATAAGTTTATTTTATAAAAAGAATAATCAAAAAAGTTGAACTGGTCAAAAAGAAAATTTAAAAAAATAAAATAAAATTCACAGATCAGTGGAGATTAAGCAACACAGATACATGGAGATCAGTGGAGTGAATCCCTTTCCTTTTCCCTTCCAAATCCTAACTTCCAAACGGATTGAGATCAAAGACACGTTTTTTAATTGTATAAATATAGGGTAGGGTACCCCATCCAACTTTCATTCATTCTCTCCACGATTGTTTCTCTCAGCTTTTTTGCTTTCACTTCAATGGCTTCCACCACCACCACAACCACTGTCGTCCGTTGTTTCTTAGCGGTTGCAGTTCTTTCGCATCTCTTTGGTCCCTCCGCTGCGGGATGTCCTTTCGATTCGATATACAGTTTTGGCGGCGGTTCCGCCATGGCTGACCACCTTGCTTCCGTTATCCACTTACCATCTCCCAATCCATACGCAGCGCAGGATGGGGACTTCAACCACGGCGCGAGTTTCGTCGCCGCCGGATCAACCGTTATGACCACCGCGTTCTTCGCAGCGAGAGGCATCCAGCCATCACCGCTACTGAAACGATCCTTCGACACACAGGTTCAGTCTTTCACTGCGGCGCTTGACGATTCCGTCTGCCGATCTCGTTCGGAGTGCATCAATAAGCTTCAGAGGGCTCTTTTCTTTATGGATCAAATCGGGGCCAACGACTATGAATATGCGTTCTCCAAAGGCAAATCCATTAAGGAGGTATTGTTACAGCAACAATCTTTTATCAATCTCCTAAAGACGACTAATAATTAATTAATGCTATTTTAATTTTTAATAATTTAATTTTATTACAAATTATCCAATAGGTATCCCGTTACGTACCGATTATTGCTCAGACCATCAAGAACACTATGAGGAAACTGATTGCCGCCGGAGCGACTCATTTGATAGTGCCCGGACTTCCACCGACGGGATGCTTCCTTGGCTACTTGACTCTGATCGGCACCAAAAACAAAACACATTTCCATTCCAACAACTGCCACGTTGGACTCAACACCTTTGCAAGGCTTCACAACGATCACCTCCGACAAGTCTTGATGGAGCTACGGCTGGAATTCCCTAACGCTCAGATTGTTTACGCCGACTATTACAAAGCTTTCGCAGCTCTCCTTCGCAATCATGTGGTCTTAGGGTTCAAAAGGCAGTCGTTAATGGAGGCTTGTTGTGGATTTGGGGATCGAAATAAGTTTCATCGGAAGAAGACATTGTGCGGCGGAGAAGAAGGTGATTCTGTTTGTTCGGATCCTGAAAAGTACATACATTGGGATGGATTTCATCTTACGCATGAGGCACTGAAGCACGTCGTTGAAGCTTTTGTGGCCGCCGGAAAAGGTTTCGTCTTCCCCGAGTTCAAGTATCCAGAAGTCACGCATTGCATCACGAAGAAGGTGAAGAGTGAGACTTTGTGGTTAAGATTATTGTCTTTTGCTTTGTTGGATTTTCAGTAGTTATTAATTGTTTTTTAATTGATTAGGTTTTTTAATTGTAATCTTGCATTGATTCTTTTGTGTATATAAAATATTTTATTTTAAGTAGACACTTAAATAACGGCATAAAATTTATATCTTTTCTATTTAGTCGAACATTTACTTTTTTTTTTTTTGATGAGGGTTATAGGGGCAAGTCGAGAGGGGGAGGGGAGGCGAGGGGATGAGAGACTCGAACTGCATGCACCATGAGAGCTCCAAATTGGATATAAGATCACTGAACTATCCGGAGCTCTCGTCGAACATTTACTTGAAAGAGCATATTTATGATGGAATTTGAATTTATTATAAAATATTTGTCATGTTTGAAATAATTGTTTTTGTTTATTTTATTTTATTTAGTTTATTTTTAGTGTAATTCTTCACCAAAAATAAAAATTCACTGTTAAAACAAAAACAGGAGCTTTCACATTGCAGGTTGTCTCTTTTAAAGAAATTTTTAAGGTGGATAATCAAAAATGAGTTGTCACTTTTAAAGAAATTTTTAAGGTGAATAATCAAAAGTAATTATGATAATAATAAAGATAGATTGATCGGTGAAATCAACTCAATTACCACACACACACACAAAGGTAATAAGAGAAAAGCACACTACTAAAGATGTGAAATAGGGAGGGGATCAAACAAAACTTCTGAAATAAACAAGAATGTTGTTAACTACTCTAACAAATCATATGTATGTTATAAAGAATAAATAGTAATATCTATTTATTATTTATTTTTAGCATGAATAATCTATATAATAAGAATAATGAAATAAACTCTTGAATTATTAAAAATTTTCCATTTTAAACCCAAGAATCTCCCAAGTAAAGGATGCACGTAAATTGGATTGGTCGGTTCTAAGCAAATTCAAAAACTGTACTATTAGTAACAATTCCAAATTCTATGGGATTGGAATCGAACTGTTATAGTCATGTAACCGAATCAGAACAAATCCATAAAAACGGTCCAATTTTAATTTGGTTCCAGTTCTCGAATTCTAAAGCTTAAAACAACCAATTTCATGATATACGTAATCCAAAAAAGTTTAGTCTAAACCACTATGCAAAAGTTTGAAATTGAAAAATTAAACATAAGACACTCGTCAAATATAACAATCACAAAAATAATGAGATTTTTTTTAAAACACTTTTTTTAATGACCCATTAATCGGTAATTAATATATTTCTTTATATTAGAATGTGGTATTTGTAATTTTATATTAATTTTTATCCTTAATTATTTACATTTTCTTTAACATATTTGTTCAGACTAAACTTGTAAAAGTGGTTTTAAGAAAGAAAATAAAAAATTTAAAATATAAATGTATAATTTTGCGAAAACGGTCCATTTGGTTATAACCAGTTTTTTTTTTTTCTAATTCATTATAACCAATTTTTTAAAATAAAAATTGATAACCAAACCGTATATAACGATTTTACAAAATTGAAAACAGAACCAAGCCGTTCTAGCATATAACCTATTAAAACCATGCGATTTGAGCCGGATCAAACCTACTTATCAGTTATTTCGAATTCATAAAATCTTATCTTAGAGTATATTAAGTGGATTAGTTATATTATCAACTGAAAAATACATGATAAGAAAAAATTGTAATGAAAATATAATAAATAATTTTACATCTCAAAAGACTAAAATAATTGAAAAAAAAAATATAAAAAGACTATTTAATATCTCACCTAGGATCCTAGAAATCATCGGGTCGTTACTGACAGTGATACCAAACATTCAGACTTAAAAGTTTGGCTTTTAAAAAATGCCAACTATAACTTATGATTCGAAACAAGAATTGATTGGTGAAATTGTTTTTTTTTTCTCTAAATAAGCTCAATTACCAAAAAAAAAAAGGGCAATAGATGAAAATACATTATTAGATGTGTGAAATTGGGGATCAAACAAAATTTGGAAGGAATAGCCAGGTGATGTGACCAAAATTTCGACATGATGTATAAACCATTTGTTATTCATGCCCCTAAAAATATAGAATAAATTAAATAATATAGTATTTACAATAATGAGAGTATCATTTAAATCTTGTAATCTGCATGAAGGAAGCTTTCGTATGACGTTCTCTTGAGCGTCTTCTCGATATAATTTGAGTTCTTAACTTGTTGAGACAAGAATATTGAGTTTTCAACCTGTTGAGACACGGATCCTTTGTGTATCTTTATTTAGTGACTTTTTGGGACTATCGTGGAACCATGAGAGAATCTTCAACTTTTTGTGTCAAAAATGGCATGAGTTAGGGTTGCACATAGATCAGATTAGTCGGTTATAAACAAATCTAAGAACCGAATCGTTTGTAACGATTTCATTTTATTTGAAATCAAAATCGAATCGTTGTAGTTGTAGAATCAAACCAGAATCAATTTATAAAAATAGCCCGATTCTTAATTTCTTAAACTCAAAATAACTAATTTTATCAATATATATAAAATCCAAATAAATTTAGCCTAAACTATTACTTAGAAGTTTGAAATCGAAAAAATTAAATATAAAAGGAAGACACTCTCACCTAATATAGCTGATAGCGTCGAAATCTGGCGTGGTCCGCTCCGAGCTCCAAGTGACCTCAAGAGCATGAACAAACCGTTAGAAAGGGGCCGGAGGGGTCTCCGGCGTGCCCTCTCCGACGGTCAAGTCAGATATATGGGTATGAGATGGAGAAAATGATAACGAAGCAGTATACGAAATGGAGGGGAAGATTGATTGCGTACCTTATGCTTCTTTCACTGTAGTTTATATAGA
>JAUZSS010591579.1:0-13150 GCA_035668195.1 Sarracenia psittacina
TTTCGGGTGTTTGTGTCTAGGTCCTCCGTCCAATTCACAATCAGTAGGCTTGCTCTGAATCTCTTACAAGGTATATGACACTCACATACACACACCCATATGTATATCTCATTTATTATATCATATGCTTTAGGATAGTTTGTGTTTCTTGTTGTCTTAGAGAAATTATGGTTATACCATGATTTCTAGGCACTGGCGCACGAAAGGGGCATGAGCACCTTCAAGCGCTTTAAGAGTACTCGAGCGGCATCGAGTTGCCAATATTATTTGTGCATTTCTCTATTAGCTGAGAGTTGAAATATTGAAGTACTCGTAGAGCGATCGAGCGCCTTTGATTAATTTATCATTTCTCCTTACCGAGAGTTTGGTTTTTGTGGTGCCCATAGTGCGCCCGTAGAGCACTCAAGCTCATCATTGGAATCCTGTCAAACTCTCATTGGCGCAGGCAGAAAAAGTCTGCATTCTTTAACTGCACTTGAAGATTGCTCAAGCTTCATCACACGCTCATGGCGTGATAGAACAATGCTCTAGCGCCAGCGTGTTTTCCTATACAACCACATTTTAGGACAGCTAGGTTTCGAGAGACTTTCTCCCAATCGTTTGGATGTTGTTGGAGCTACTTCTCCCTCTCTCTAGGCTTCCTTATGTCATGACATTGTATCCTCTATCAATGCTTCAAGATTCATCACAACCTAAGGTATTACAACTTCCTCTTATGGTAGTTTATATTTTTATCTATGTTTCTGTAGATGTCCTTAGGTTTAGTATGTTGTATCTTGTCTAGCTATTGAATGCATTCACTTTCATTAGTTCTTGTATTCACAACTTACTCTCTGAGGAGTTGTTTGTAGCAACTTGTAGAGTAACGACTCATGGCTGTCTTACTCCCTTAGTCTCAGTTGCATACATGTGTAGCAACCTTGGCTTGAGACTCATGGTAGTCTTACCAGCTTCCCTTTCGTTTGTGTTTACTCGAAGAAACCTTCCATGTCACCATCTCCTTTATGGTAGTTCTTACCCTCTTCTAGGATAGGTAACTAGACCACATTGGATTATAACCTTAGATGCCCTCTTGTTTTAGGTGTTCATCCAGTTTATCCTTTTATTTCTTCCACCACTCTCACCACAACACATACACCTGGCCGAGGAAACTCGGAGCTATTTTTGATACAGAGATCGGGATTAATTCCCCTGAATGCATGCTACACACGAGCTCTAATCGTAATGAGAACTAAAGAGCTTATAGATCTTTGGAGGCGACGCTACATGACTTTGGAGTCAAGAAGGGGCTCGGGGTGTTTTCAAGTTTAAGGATAGGTGTCCGCATTGTGTAACAGGTATAATTCCTAGTCTACTCATCTTGTAAACCTTTTGACTTAAAGTGTATAGTTTCTGTCATGTGTCGGTACCATGGTTTTTATCCTGAGGAGTTTCCCTAGGGTTTGCGTATATCGTGTGTAAATTATGGTTGTTGGTTGTCTCGCTTTTTATAACTTTGTTGTCGATTATTTTATTAACCTTAACTTACTCTCAGGTTAGGTTAAAAAATTAATAATTAAAATTAATTTTTAATTTATCGGCTTTTAACCTATTCACCTCCCTCTAGGTTAGTTTTATCGGTTCGTAACTATTTTTATTTGGTATCCGAGCTTAGGTTCTTGTATTCAGGATTAATGTCCTGAGTAGATCATTCGTTTGCTTTGAACCTATCATCTGTATCAGATGATCTTGTGGCTATAGGTCATTTTGAATGGGTTGGTTGCCAAAGTTGACAAATTGTCTATGGCTTTCGCTAACCCTCATTCACCCTTAAGGAGTAGAACATCTAATCCTCCTAGGACTATGGTTCAATATTCTCGAACCATGTACATCATCACATTCATTAGAGTCTTAGCCCCCTTCTTGGGATAAGCCATTTCAGTTGTCTCCTAAAAGGGTCTCTGTGTCCTTGAGTGTGCTCTCCATGCCTTTCTAGTACTGTATCTAGTGGTATATAGTCTTACGACGTCATGCTGTTGTCCTTGTTCGCATTAAGGCTATTGTATTGTGGGTTCTAACTTTTCGGAATCCTGTTTATCTTTTTATGCTCGCTTGTCATGCCAGCAACTTTCCCTGTCGAGCCTTGTCTTGATCAGTGAGCTGGTTCGTGCATTCGAAGGAACGATAGCATCCTACCATACTGACCCTCGTGCATGTTTTCTTTATCAGCAACATTGCTTGCCAAGTCTTCTCTTGCATAGTGAGCTAACTCATGCCTTTGGTACAAGCCTTAGGATGTCCTTAGGTTTTGTCTTAATGTCGTAGGATTTTGTGTTCCTTGTCCCTATTTCCTCGAGTGTTGTATCTTATTGGGTACCTATCTTGAAATGTTATGAGAAATATTATCTATGTATTTTTATTTCTTTTTATTTTTGATTCTTGCATGCTTGTGTGCTTAGTATGCTTTCGATAGACATGGATGTGATACGAGATAATCATCACTCTTATCAAGCATAATTATTTGATGAATTCTCATATGATTTGGAATTTTCTCTTTCATGTATAATTATACTTGTGTTTATATCTTGAGTTGATAGTTGTGTTATCTCGCTTATTTGTACACACTATTTGGGAGCTTGATACTTGTAGGCCACAAGCTGGTTTTATTTCTAGTCATTTGGTTATGACTTTACGGTCTTGATCTAAATTAACCCTTATTTGTTGTTTACCTTAATATGTTTTCCCTTGTCTAGTTCTGCATTTGAACGACCGCCTGTTGTAGGTGTAAACTGTTACTCTGTGTGAGTAAACGCCTATATTCGATGTAAGACGTCGTTCTTGTGTACCTTTTTGATAACAAAAGTAATAATTATAATTGTTATCTATAGCCTTTTTTTTGTACTATCACAATTATCACACACAGATTAAGAGTGTGTTTTAGCCTTGTTTTGGCTTGGGTTTTAAAATGAGCAAGAGGTCACGTGTGTGTCTCTTGGTTAACAAGACTAGACTTTGTGTGTATATCTAGAGGTCCAAATATTTTGGGCTTGCCTTCTTATTTGAAGCACATTGTTCATCTCCTTATGATAGGATTCAGGGTTTAGCTTTTCTCTTCCCAAGTATATTGCTCCTATGCACAGAGTTCACAACTCATCGTTAATAGAGAGATCATGTGAACTATGTATACTTGAGTTAATCATTGCACTGTTGTATATTGATATATTGGCTATCGATTTTTCATACGGATTTCGCAAGTTTTATGTGCTTACACGAGTTTTTAGTTGGTGCTTGTATTACTTTCATGCTTATAATATGCAGTTTCATTTTTTATGTTGTATATTTTTTCTTGCATGTGTTTGGGTGAGCGTGGGTTGAGGATGAGAATTTGGAGAGTATTAGAGAGTATCTATGAGATCCTTGAACTCATTTTTAGGACATTGCTGACATAGGGAGTGTTCGTCTAGAGTGCTCTTTTGATACTGAGCTAGCACTGAGTTTATTTTTGTTAAAAATTCACTTCTAGTGTACAACACTCGAGAAGTGCCCTAAGAGCACTCGAGCTCTACCCGCACGAGTGCCACTAAAGCACTTAAGCGCCCCTGCATAGTTTGGGTTCAAATAAAAGGTTGTTTCATCTTCCTCTCTCTCTCTCTCTCTCCCTCTCTCGTCTCATATCCCCCGGTCTCCCTCTCCCTCCCTCCCTCTCTCTCTCTCTCTATTCGATTGCTGACCTAACCCTGACCTTTTCATGTATGACACCATTCAATTCCCAGTCGCCGCCACAATCTCATCACGATAGTCTTTGTCGTCATCCATCGATATCGATTGGAAACCTTTGGGTCCCTGTTCATCTGTACATTCAAGGTACACTCATCCTTGGCGATTCACCTTGCCAGCGCCTTCAAACCATGGTAGTTATCGACCCTTCTTAGTGTGTTGCTATCATGAGCCTTCTATTGTCACATTTCCTGTGATTTTGTATTCTTAGGACTCCTTGGACTATCCATTCACAGACTCTTCATCTTCCCGCGATGGTGTACATTCCCTATAGATGTCTGACGATCCTTGGTGCGACGTTCGTAGCCATGCCATCTTTGATGATTCCTTTTTAGCTGATTATAGTGCTACCTTTGTTGATCATTCTTATCTCCCTTATCAGCTGATAGGGGTTATCCCGTAGCAGACATGGGTCCCAAGGTAGAAAGAGGACTACCTCTGAGTCACATGAATCTATCCACCTCCCCATAGTCGCGGCTCGAGTAGCCTACTTCACGATTGTTTGGTGGAATCCTCATGGAGAGGAATATAACTTTTGCTAGCTTTAATTAGATTGGACTTAGGGATCAGTTTGAGCGACGTGGGTGGCTAGGGATCGGATTCGGACTTGGGGTAGTCTATCTAGAGATGGTTGGGAATTCTACTTCAATGTGATTGAGATCAAGTTGGAGACTCTTTCCCTCATAGTCACCATTGAGAGTCATTGGCTCATCTTCTCCATGGAGGACATTGTATTGATGTACCAGATGCCTTGCACCCCAATATCTATTTGTTAAGGATGCTCACCCCAGTCGATCTGAAGTCTCTCAAGAAATATCCGATAAGGCTTTCAGTAATGAGGTTACTCTTCTGTCACGTCATCTTGCTACACATTATCGCTCACTATAACATATCATAGCCTTGGTCATTGATCCCACTGGGCATATGTCTAATATCTCAGCCTCACGTGCGGGTCTTCTATACGCGATAGGTCGTGGTTACTGTCTTGACCTTACCCTACACATGTGGTCTCTCATTATAGGCTACTCTTGTCGTCCTTCCGGTACTGCTGGGACTCCATACGCATCCCTTATCATCCGCTTTTGCGTTGCCCAGTATGTACACCTGACTGATTAGAAGCCTACCATGTATCCTTCGAGTGACATCACTTGGGAGTCTCTCTCACGAAGCGCTACACTAGTTCATCATGATGTCGTTGCCATTCCGGTAGCAGAGCATATTTAGCCAGCTCCTCCACCACTAGTACCTGCTTTTCCTACTATTCATCCAGGTGTTGACGAGCCACACCACATGGCTCCATCGTCTTCGCCGCATGGTATGACTACAGTTACCCATCTATAGCTGCCAACATATGTATCCATTCCTCATGGAGACAATGTAGAGCTTCCAAACCTGCCTGATATTTTTGCTGGACAATTAGAGGGTGATACTCTCCCTGCCGATGTCGTGAACCAAATCATTCACTATGTCATCTCTCAGATCCAGATGATAGCCTGATGGGAGGCTTGGATCCAACGTCTCCACTGCATCACCGTCTCTATCCAACGTAGGTACACACCCTATCCACGGGCCTCACAGCGATCGTTGAGATTCTCATGACTCTTGCCTAAGAGTTTCATCGTATTAGTGCTGACCCCACCTCTTCCTCTGAGGAGAGCGATATCTAGCCCTTCGGGCTTTGTCTCCTTTCCACCTATATAGTCTATTCACCTTTTTTCTTTTCTAGACAAAAGGGGGGAGAAGTGTTTGTGATAGGGGAGATATATGGGGAGATAGAGGGAGAAGTAGTTGTGTTGTGTTTATTCATATGTATCGAATGTTGTGTTTATTAATATGTATCGAACATGGTTTGTTTATGATATTATGACATGATATATTTCTAGATTTATGCATAATGTATGCTTACTTCACTAGTTTATATATGTCCCTACCTTATGAACATGATGTTATTACCTACAACTTTTTCCTACATTGATTACTCTTAACCAGCTATTATGTTTTACTATTATATCATATATCTGCTTCAAATTGGTTATGAGTTTTCTGTGCAGTGGGTAGGTACATGATGTTTATACAAACCTTGTAGTTTAGATTAGGATCTCGAGTATAAGTGAGTAGATGGTTCTCATGTATTATCATAGATTCATTTTCTTGTATAGGTTTATTTATTTTTAATGATTTTGTCTTAGAAATGCCAAAGGGGGAGATTGTTAGTATATTGGCCATTCCCGGATTAAGTACAAAACCATTGTGTTTATACCATTTATTTTAGGCTTGGGGTTTTAAGTATTTGTGTTTAGGTCATCCGTCCAATTCACAATCAGCATGCCTATATATGGCACCTATATACACACACCCATATGCATATCTCATTTCATTGTATCATATGCTTTAGGGTAGGTTATGTTTCTTGTGGCCTTAGAGAATTTATGGTTATACCATGAATTCTAGGCACTGGTTCACGAAAGCGGCACGAGTACCTTCAAGCACCTTCGAGTGCTCAAAGAGCGCTGAAGTGGCATGGAGCGACTTCGAGTGGTCAATACTATTTGTGCATTTCTCATTTAGCCGAGAGTTTAGATATTGAAGCGCTCACAGTGCGCTCGAGCTCCCATGATTTAATATCTCATTTGTCCTTGCAGAGAGTTGGGATTTGTGGCGCCTATAGTGCGCCCGCAGAGCGCTCGTGCTCACCATTGAATCCCTGTTCAACTCTCAATGGAGCGGATAGAAAAGGCCTCCTATCTTTAACTACACTCGAAGAGCACTCAAGCGCCATCACGTGCTCGCGGCCCGCTCTAGCACCGGTGTGTTTTTTTTTTTTTTTATATAAATACATTTCATGGGTGCAAGGTTTTGAGAGATTTTTCTCCTAACTATTTTGATGTCCATGGAGCAGCTCCTACTTCTTTCTAGGATTCGTCAAGCCCTTGCAATGAATCCTTCATCAAGGCCCTGCAAATTAACATTATCCAAGGTGTTACAACTCCCTCTCATGGTAGTTTATATTTGTATCTATGTTCCTGTAGATCTCCTGATGGTTTTTATTTATTAGATTCGGTTGTATATACTTGTAGCATCCTTAGGATTGGTGACTCACAGTAGTCAGACCTTCTTAGCCTCAGTTGTATACATACACAACAACCTATGGAGTAATAACTTATGGTAGTCCTATTCCCTTAACCTAGGTTGCATATGTTTGTTGTTGTCCCAAATATCAAGGGGGGGGGGGGGGTTGAATGGGTTGATTAACAAACTTTAAAACCTTTTATATTTCTTTTGAAAACAAGCTAAACACACACAGTAAGATATAGAAAATAGATGCTAAAAAGTAAATGAGTAAGAGAAGAGATACAAACAGATATATAGTGGTTTGGTCCTCTTGACCTATGCCCACTCCCCAAGGACCTTGGAAATTTTCAATCCACTATAAGATTCTTCAAAGGGCGAATTGTAGCCTCTTACAAACCGAATTCTTGAGTGGGTGAATCGAAACCACCTTCTTTTAAGGCAAAGAGCATCCAATAGTTGATTATAATGATGGTTGTACGTTATTCTCCTTTAATGAGATGATTTACAACTAATATAGATCACTACAAGATGTACTCTCACTCACGAAAGTGATTACAATGAATGAAGGGAGAGTAATGATTCACAAAGAATCAGAAACTTGAAGTGGTAAATGCGCACAGAGATTTCAGCATTCGATTTTGACAATGCACCAGTGATTTATGTCATTCGTCAACCAGAGAATGGAGGAAAATTGAATCCTTATATAGAGCCTCAAGTATTTTAGTCGTTGGTAGTATTAAATGCACCAAAATCTTCCCGTTGGAGATTCTGAGATTTCAAAAATGCCCTGAAAATGTCGACACAAATAGGGTTTGGGTCATCCCAAATGGGAGTCCATACATTTGGGTCGTCTTAGGTTGAGAGGATGTCGTCCCACATTGGTCGTCTGAAACTTTTGTGTCGGCTCAGATTGATTTGGGTCGACTCAAATGAAGATACCGAGAGTTTGCAATTCTAGGTCTGATATGGGTCGTCTCAAATGAGTTTTGGGTCGGCTCAATTTTTGATTCCATGGCTGAACTTCAGAGTGTGTCATCTCACTTCTATTTTGGGTCGATTCAAAAACCTTCGCGTTTCATTTTTGAATTCGTGGGGACGCCTCATGTGCCAATGGGACGTGTCAGACTTGTAAGAGCTTCACTTGAGTTTCTTGGGAGACAACTCAAACTTCATTTGGGTTGTCTCAAATCTTTTGAATCTTGAATTTTCATTTCGGTGTCGTCTCGGATTTGAGTAGAGTCAGCTCAAAATATCCATGACCTTAGGAATGAAATCTTGGCAGTCATCTGGGTCGTCTCAAATAATATTTGGGTTGTCTCAATTTTATCATAAAAACTTTCAATACAGATGGGTCGTCCCAAAGGGCTTCACAGCTTCATTGAACTGAGTTTTTCTTCATTTGTGTCGACACAGATTCTAAATGGGTTGGCTCAAAAGTATATGACTTGAGATTTCTCAATCTTTTTAGGCTCGAATCTTTTGATTGAACTAAAGATGCTTGGGAATGAATTTTAAGGCTCTCAATACCTGAAAATATTTTTTTAATGCAACTAAAACATTAGTAACACCAAATCAATATGTTGTTATATGTCAAAACATCAAATGGAGGTTGATTGAATAACTCTTGAGCTAACAATCTCTCCCTTTTTGACTATAACAATAATTAACTTGTTAGAGGATAAGCAATAAAAAGCTCCCCAAAAATATGTGCATAGAGTGAACATATATTTAGGTTTGAGATAATATGTATTAGTATAATACATATATATTTTCAAATTCTAAGGAGGAGTGGATCTACGAGAATTAATCCCGATTATTGACTGTCATGCACTTTAGAATTTACCAACATATAGATATTAGAGAGATGAATATGTCTTCTATGATTTTTTTGAAGGTGTATTAGAAATGTAAAGAATTATAGACAAACAAATTGAATGACAACAATATCAACAAAGAAAATTGTAAAAGAATGTTTCTTTTCTTTTCCTCGCCCCTTCAGATAAGCAACTATATATCAGAGGAAAATAACATATTAGAGTAAGGATAAGGGAATAAAACACAAATCAATATTTCCTTCTCCCCCTCTGTCATTGCTAAAAGGAGAAAAGACATGTCAAGGAACTTATATGTTAAGAGCATACACATACAGAAATAGAACTTGCAAGCATCACAGCAGAAATTATATATAAGAGCATACACATACACAGCAACATCCATTTTATAAGAATGAAAAAAAACATACAATATTTTAGGGAATTACAAGAAAAAGCCAAAGCAAACAAAAAAAAAATCAAGTTTCATCCAAGGACTGGTTCATGGTCTTCTTTGAGACAGGTTTGTCTTTCTTGATGGTTTCGTATCTCTCTTTGTTGTACTTTGATTTTTGAGCTTCTTTAAACTTGGCAAGATTGGCATGGAAAGCTTGTTCAGCCAAAATCTTTTGTTTCATAGCATCTTCCACTATGCTTAACTTTTCTTTCCCTCTTTTCTTCTTTGATTCCTCTTCTTCTTTGTTGTCCTTCTTCTTCTTCTTCTTCTTCTTCTTCTTCTTCTTCTTCTTCAATGCTTCTTCTTCTATGCTCTTCTTTTCCTTTTTTTTTTCATTGCCTCTTCTTCCATTTGAAGTACGTACTCTTCAGGTTTCTTGAATTCTTTGCCCTTGGTCCTCCTTTCCATGACTTCCCTTAGCTTGTACCAAAAAGCTTCAGCTTTTTCATTATGCCCTCTCAAGGATTCAATGGCATACTAGGCACATTCGTCTTTGACTTGTTCAGAGACATGCTCATTGAGCCTGACCAAGTCACTCATCCCGTTGTCCATCCTTTCGGCTAGTTGAGCTCCAACAGTGGTGGCAATACCAACTTCTATAGCCACTATCTTTTGAGAATCCTTGATCTGGGCAAGCTCATAGTGAATGGCAAAGATGGGCTTGTTAATGTCAGAGAGTTATTCCTCGACTCTTGACTGGAATGCTTGATGTTCTTGATATGCAATTGATTGTTGAGAAGCAGCAGATTTTACTAAGGAGACAAGCTCCGAAAGATCTACTGAGGTAGGAGGAGTAGATGAAGTTACAGTAGGAGGAGGTGCAGTAGAAAGAGATGGAGCAACATATAAGGAAAGAGGAAGAGAGGTTGTACGAGCAATGACATGTTTAGTTAGAATGGGAGGAAAAATGGATGATCTAAGAAGAATAGGTGATGATGGTGGAATATGTGATTAAAAGGTTTGTGCAACAGGTTGTGTGAGGGCAAGAGAGGATGCAGCAGTAGAGGGTTTGGTGATCCAAACACCATCTACCTTGACAATGTGCATCGTTTTCAAGGTGGCACCATCATACATATCTTGTCTTTGGAAGGGAACTGCCTTCTTAACTGATAGATCAAGTTTGAAGTGTTGGAAGATTTTGATGAGATACATGCCATGTGGAAGACAGTTTCTGGTTCTAGGATAGGAGTGCAACATGTGGGAAATAAAGAGATATCCAAGGTGAAGAGGAACTTTGTTGATTACGCACCACATTATAAAGATTTGGAAATGAGAGACATCACCATATTTTCCAAGTTGGGGCACGAAAATGTGATTTACAATGTGATGTAGATTCCTCATTTCTGGTTTAAGAAAAGTTACCACAAGTGGCTTGGTAACATCAACATTGTCATTTTCAAAAATTGTTTTAGCAGCCCCAACTAGTGAGTATGCTTCAATGTCAAATGACTTTTGGTGATAATCAACACATACTTCATCTTCACCTTTACTAGGAATGCCAAGAATATCACAAAAGGATCTTGGGGTTATGATAACTGGAATACCATTTACCCAAGAGAAAATGGTTTAATTTGGATATTCTGAGATTTGAATGTGAGAAAAGAAAGATTTGATCGGGGTTGGGTAATGTGGAACTCGGATTTTGAGAAAGGAGTCCCAACCTTGATGAACAAAGAGTTTTTGAATGCTCATACTGATAGAATCAAAGAATTCAAAATTTATGGCCCTGCCAGAGGCAATCTTCCTATCGACAAACGAAGAAAAGAAAAGACCTTGAATCTTAGGGGTTCGGTATGTTATTACCTTAGATGCCCTCAACCACAAACTGAGAAGCTTCCTTTGCCTGGGAGGTTGATGCTTGTTTTTGCTTCTTCTTCGGTGTAGGGTTGGAAGAGTCCTTGTCACGAGAGCTTTGATCTCATTTTCCAGTTGCCTTAGGAGACATCTTAAAGATGGAGTGTGGAGAGATTAGGGTTTTGAGATGTGAGGAGACACATAGGACAGAAGAGAGAAAGACATGAGAGAATATATAATTTAGCCTTTAGGTGACGTCCCAAAAGTATAAGGGTCTTCACTTTAAAAAAAGGACACATGAGAAATGCGAGATAGGAGAGCCAAAGGTGTCGTCTCATTTTGTATATGAGACGACTCAAGGAGATATGGGTCGACCCTGTCATCGTGGGGGACAACACAAAAGCAAACAACAGAGAGGGTGCAAAAACTCTGAAACAAATGTGTCGATCCATCCCAAAATGGGTCGACTCAAACGGTGTAAAAAGACAAAGATTCTGGCCAAGTGTCGACTCAAAATAAAGTGAGTCGGCCCAAATGCTATATATCGCAGAAAAACAAAAATGGGTGTCGACCCAACAAAAATCTTGGTCCGCTCAAGAAATGCACAACAGCAAATATATAATGTATATTAGCATGAAAATATGAGCAATCAAATATCACATAGATTTAGCATACCAAGACCTTTACAAATGGTATTGAACCTATCCTCTTAAAGAGGTTTTGTAAAGATATCTGCAAGTTGCTTATCAGTATTAATGAATATTAGTTCAACATCCCCTTTTTTAACATGTTCTCTAATAAAATGATATTTGATTTCAATGTGCTTTATTCTAGAATGTTGAATGGGGTTCATGGTTAAGAAAATTGTTTAAGTATTGTCACACATAATAGGGATGCAATCAAAATGTAACTTAAAATCCTCAAGATGTTGTTTAATGTTCAATGTTTACGCACAACAACTACCGGCTACCAAATAATCATCTTCAGTAGTAGATAGTGCAACTGAATTTTTCTTTTTTACATGACCAAGAAACTATGGAATTTCCTAGTAAATGATATGTTCCTGAGGTACTCTTGCGTTCCACTTTGCATCCAGCAAAGTCAGCATTAGAGTAACTCAACAAGTCAAAAGAATCTTGACTTGGATATCATAAGCCTAGTTCAATGGTGCCTTTGAGGTATCTTAGGATATGTTTAAAGACAAAATGGTGAGATTCCTTGGGACAAGCTTGAAAACGTGCACACATGTATACACTAAACATTATATCTGGCCTACTTGCATTCAAGTACAATAGACTTCCAATGATGCCTCTAAATGTTTTTGAATCCACATCTTTTCCATTTTCATCTTTATCAAGTTTTGTTGATGTGCTCATGGGTGTACCAAAGGGTTTAGCATCTTCCATATTGAAACGTTTCAAAAGTTCCTTTGTATATTTTGATTGGTTTAAGAAAATACCTTTTGGTGTTTGTTTAATTTGTAATCCTAAGAAAAACTTCAATTCACACATGAGGCTCATTTCAAATTCTTGATGCATGGATTTGGAAAAGTCATCACACAGATATGCAAGTGGCACCAAATATAATGTCATCAACATAGATTTGAATAATAAGCATATCAACATTTAAACACTTAATAAAACAAAGTTGTGTCAATTTTGCCTCTATAGAAATCATTTTCAAACAAAAATCCACTCAAACGATCATACTAAGCTCTAGGAGCTTGTTTTAAACCATAGAGTGCTTTTGTAAGTTTAAAAACATGATTTGGAAACTTATAATTTTCAAATCATGGAGGTTGTTTGACATAAACTTCTTCTTCTATGAAAACATTTAAAAATTCACTTTTTACATCCATTTGAAAAGTTTGAATCATTTATAATATGCATATGCAAGTAACATGCGTATGGCTTCCATTCAAGCAACGTGAGCAAAAGTCTCTTCATAATCAATGCCCTCTTCTTGATTGAAGCCTTGGGATACTAATCTAACTTTGTTTCTAGTAATGTTACCTAGTTCATCCTTTTTGTTCCTAAATACCCTTTTGTACCAAATATTGAATGGTCATTGGGTCTAGGGACAAGTGTTCAAACACGGGTTCTATCAAATTGGCTTAGCTCCTCTTGCATTGGAAGGATCCAAACTTCATCACCAAGAGCTTTGTCTATATTACTAGGTTGTATATGAGAGACAAAAGCAACATGTGAAAGTTCATTATGAAATTTAGACCTTGTGGTTACCCCTCTAGTAGGATCACCTA